>VXBR01001465.1:349875-409965 GCA_013400215.1 Cisticola juncidis
GGGGGGGCCATCTCCATCATGTGAAGCAGACCGTGGCACCGGGTGCCACGTCCAGTCTTTCCTCAAACACCTTCCGCGACGGCGACTCCAGCGCCTCCCTGGGCAGCCCGTTCCGGTGTCTGACCACCCGCTGAAGAAATCCTTCCTCATGTCCAACCCCAACCTCCCCTGGCGCAGCTTGAGGCCTCGTCCTCCGGTTTTGAGGGGACCGACCCCTGCCTGGCTCTAACCTCCTTGCGAGAGTCAGTAGAGCAACAGGATCAGCCTTCTGCTGACGGGTACGGGCTCAGGATACAGCCCTGATCAGCAAAGGGAGCAGAGCCCCGAAAAGCTGATTTTCTTCAGCTGTTCCCCTCAAATAAGATATCACCGCCTTATTTTTCACCTTTCAAACCTCCGCGCACTCAATACCTCAGCCTAGTGGAAGTTTTTCCCAGCTGTGATCCAGGAAAGCAAACCATCTGCTGTAGGTATAAAGAATTAATGTTCTAAAGAAGATGACTCACTAGGCATGAAAGTGGTTGAAATTGGTAAATGACATCCTTGCAGCTGCTAGAGGTGAAACTAAAAAGGCATAAAGCTGCTCAGTAAACACGGACAGATCTGGGACTAGAGTGTGTGAGTGTGGGGATGTGACACCATGAGGAATGAATCTAACCTGTCCTAATTGGACAAGACAATTTTCCAGTTTTGAAACTGGAGGGGGGCAAAAGAAATTCCTCCTAATATTCCCATTTTTTAATATACTGCCCCTAACATATTCCCCACAAGAGGTGCATGTAGTCCTATATAATACATCATAAATAAATGTGAAGGGTCCTTCAAACACCTGAATTAGTGAATCATTTTTGTTCATCTGTATGTGAATTTCGTAGGATTATGCTACCAGACACTACACCATCCACGAAGTGGAACACAAAGCTGGTCATTTTTACTTTAGGATTAAACTTAAAAATACTCCTCTTCTTGTGAAAACACCTTTTTAATGAGTTGACAGGCCTCTGTATTACAGACTGAGTACTGATATCCATGACGATGTCATTAAGACAGGCAAATGAGACTAAGTTCAGAGAAGCACAGAATTGTTAGGGTTAGAAGGGACCTCTGGAGATCATCCCATCCAATTCCCCTGTAAAGGCAGGGTCACCTCCAGCAGTTGACACCAAATATTTTTGGAAGGTGTACTAACTGTAGGTGGGAAATTTAAAGTTTAGCAATAGTAAAAGAAATCATGTAGCTATGTATTTCAGTTGTAAGTACCAAAAAGAAAAAAAAATCTTTACATACTGTGAAAGTAAAATAAATGAAAATAAGCTAAAAAGGAGAAAAAGCAAAATATAATTAACAACCCCTTGGCAGTAGTGAAAAAAATTCTACTTGATTGCCCCACAGTGATTTTTGTTGTTGTTGTTACTACCAGGTGGTCAATTTGGTTTTTAATTGCATGGAATAGATAACTTGATGAGATCTGTGAAAAGAGATGTCTTGAGAGTTGTTGAGGGTTGCATCTTTGGACTTTCTTTTCAAGATGAGTTAACATTCTTTAATGGAAGCACACTACTGGAGAAACAGCCACCCAAGGGACAAAAGAAGTATTTTTAAAGCTAAAACAACTTCATATGATTGAAAGGCTCTGCAGGATGATATGTTTGCGTTTATCTCTAGCACTAGTAGGAATCCACTGCTTGAGCATTAAAGTAATATACCAAGGAATAACAGTTCCTTCTTACAAGTACCTTTCCCTAAATGCTGTGCCGAATAAAAAAATCTATTCTGTTTTTATTTAGTGTTTATACTTTAAAGCAAAAATCAAAGAAATTACAAACACGCAAAAATGGTGCCTGACTCACGCACTGAGGTTTAAAAGCTCCCATTATCAAATCAACAATTATTTTTAAATAAATCTTAATTCTAATCACTTTGCTACAACAATTAAAATGGGAAATGTATTTCATACCTATGCTGTATTAGATTTCTCTGCAAGAGAAAAAGCATTGCTTTTGGTGCTACAAAATTAGACAAGTTCTTACTGTTACCAATAATGCTCTCAACAATGACACATCCGTCTTAATGCAGTGAGTCCACACATGAAGAATCTTAGACTTTGGTTTCCTGCTGATGTCACTGAACATGAATTCAAGATTCTCATGTGCAAAGTCAACAAAATCAAGTAATTGGACTGAAAGCCTGGGAATTGTTTTCATTAAGATTGCAACATTCCTTTACCATGTGTGGTGTGGAACTTTCCTTATGCTGTTGTCCAGAAAATGACAACTGGGCCTGTGGAGAAACTACTCTAAAATATATGTAGATTGCCAGTCAAATATTTACCTTTACATTTCTTCTAAAATGCAAAAACTGGTTGTGCATGATCAGTCAAAAAGTAATAAGTTGTTTTGCTGAAATATGCCCATTGACTAATCAAAGGCATGTCAAACTACTTTAAATGCATGCTTTTCATAAAGTTTCTAGAATTAATACAAAAAGACCCAACAATTAATAAATTTGTAGATAATTAAATTAAATCCTGCATTTAATGTAATTCAAATGGTATTCATACAAAAATAAACAGGTGGTATCTTTCAGTAATGGCAAAATAAATCAGAACCTGATTTTCAAAGTAATTCAGAGCAGCAACTATGACCAAAACTGACACAAGAATGTAAGCATATGTGAATACAAGCACCGAGTGATAGGGGATTGCAATTGTACAGGTTACTTTTAGGAAACATTACTTTTATGATTTAAAAAAAAATACATCCATATACACAAAGCCTTTGGAAAAAAACCCAACAAACCCCATCACTGGGCATCCAGAGAGTGGTGGCCAAAAGCTCAGAGTCCCAATGGACATCAATGACAAATTATGTTCCACAGGCATCTGGATCAGGACCAGTGTTATTCAACACCTTCATTAGTGACAAAGAAGAAGGGATCGAGTGCACCCTCATCAAAATTGCAGATGACACCAAGCTGAGTGATATGGTTGACACTCCTGAAGGACAGGATGCCACCTGGAGAGACCAGGACAAGAGATTCACTGTTTTTCCAGCCAAGTGGTTATTTTAATCAAAAGAATCAACTAGAATGTCCTATAAAATCAAAGTCAGACAGCTTCATATATTCTTACAGAAAAATCAAAACCCTTACCAAAAAACCCTGACACTTGAGGGAAAGGCATTCATTTTAAACATTCTATCTGCTTTTTATACTTTTTATACTAGTTCTACTTGAGTACAATTTACTTCCAGTTCTTTCTCAACTGGTGCAGAATCAACCTCAATGAGAAAGTGTGTTCCACCAACTGTAATGATGCAAAAAATACATTTAGTCCAGTTCCTCTATTAATATGGAGGCAGATGGTGTGCCAAACAACCACTCCTCTGAAATTTATACCAGGTAAGCTGCCACACCCCGTCCTACTCCCCTGGCTGCTAACCAGTAAAGCACCTAACAATGGGAATTTCCAACAAGATTTGAACCAGTTTTAATTGCCTGGACATGAAATAAAACTAAGGGAAGACAATCAGTGTAACACAAGAAATGGTCTTCCATGTAATGACTCACAAAAGGAAAATGGTTAGGTTGGTGTACTCAAATGGCTCTGAAACGAAATTTCCCCCATCCATTCCTCACCCAAGAATCTCCCACCGCAGAGTACACAAGGCCCAGAAAACAAAGCAATGAATACTATTAAATATAGCTAACCAGATAATCAAGAGGAAACTTAAAATTATGTTGGCTACGTTCTGGATAGCATGTTTGATCCATATCTGTAGGATGAACCAGTAACCAAATCTAGGGTGGTACCTAAAATTAAACTAAAAAACTAAACCACACCAAAAAAACCCCAACAACAAAACAAATATACACACCGAAAAACGAAAACAGCAAACAAACAAAAATACCCAAAAAACCCTATAACCCCCCCCCCCAAAAATACCCACAGAAAAACCACAAAGAAATGAACAAAAACATCCCCACAAAACTGGAGGAAGGAGAGTGAGAGAGGAAAAAAACAATAGTAAGGCAGTAGATCAGTAAAAGAAACTCTTTCAGAAAACAACTCTAGCTCTAGGATAAGCTGGAACAACTATAAAATTAACTTACTCCAGAATTTCAAAGCACAATTAGTGCAATTATGCAGGTTGAATTTCACCTCCCAAGAAAAATGATTTAGAATTTGACCAACATCTGTCCCTTTCCAAGCATGTCAAGCCAAAAAGTTAGTTTACTATAACGTGTCATATTTGCATACAATGTAAGACACAGTACATGTTGAACTAAAGTTAATCAATTTGCACTATTTACAGACAGTAAACCTTAAGGTAATACCATCAACAGCCAGTCTCACAAGCAGTTCAATGTCAAAACTACTCCTTTCTGTATGTCACAATTACAGTAGTGATCCACGGATCATTGATCATTTAATACCCAGTACTCTACTAGCCCCAAGCAAACTAATCTGCAACTGTGCCAAAAAACGGTTAGGGAAACTCATGCATATGACTAGACAGGTTGCTATTTTGAGGTTGCACCACTGAACAAAAAGTTCCAATCCATAAAACTTCAATTCCCAATTCCAAAACAGGAAAACACAGCTACTCTGAAGAAAAAAAAAAAAAGCTTTGAGCACTTATCTCTTCTTCACTTACCACTTATCTCTAATCTCTAAAGTCAGAAGAAACAAGACATTCTACCTTATCTAGAAATTGGCAAAACCATTGCTGTTATTTATTAATTGAGGGTGTCAATATGGCAAATCACAATGCTGAGAACAGCAAAGGAATACAGGCAAAATTAAAAATACAATACTAAAGACGAATTTCTTATTAGCTGTATGAAAGATTGTCTAGAGAAAAATATATATCTTATTATGCTAGAGACAGTTCAAAATGTAACTCTGAAAACTAACTTCTATATCTCTGAAACAATACATCTTTGAGTAGTAAAAGCTGTATATAAAAACTCTGCAATGCATATGCATCTTGTGAATGAAACATTCACATAAATCTCACCTTGTCACTGTCATCAGTACAAATGTGATCTTGATGGATTGAGTGGCACTGAAACGATGAACCAATACTACCTGGAAAACAAGGAGGGAAGGGAGAAAAAAATAACTAAAATGATGACCCAATTTCTATGAACACTAAAAATAAAGATAAATTTAGCAAACTTTCTTTTCCCCAAGATTTAGTTGCCAAACAGCTAGGTTTGATAACAGAATAAGCATTAGAGAGACATTTTACAAATGTGCCGATATCTTCACATGTATTTTTTAAGACTTCTAAAAATAATAAAATTATAGTTAGTTCATCATTCCAAAACAAACAAATGCAGTAAAGTGCATATGCACATATACAAATAAAGAGAAGCTAGGCAATTCAAGTTTATATACTGTACTACAGAATATTTTCAGCACGCTGGGCAACTGCAAACCAGCAGTCTCATTCCAGGAAAACATTAAGAATAAAGAAGGAAAATTCCAAAGTCAAAGTTTTAGTTGCGTCCAGATTTCTTGTAATGGAATTTCTGCCTGCTTAATGTTTCTACACAAGTTTCATTCTGCCTAGGAACAAAACGGACAATACAGCCCTACAAAGGCTTACCCCAGTCCTGAGACTTCTGTCCAAGGAATATATGAAAATATTTTACAAAGCTTCTTTCTGACTTATCATTTCAGAAAAAATATTTTGCTATAGGAGTCATTGTACTGGCTTGAACAGCAGTAGAGCACAATCATACTGTGTATTTTTTTAGGAAGGAAAGGCAAAGAAGAAATCCCCATACAGTTGAAATTTCAAGGTGAAAAGGGAAAAAAGAACCAGTTTTAAACTGTTTGAAATATGCAGTGCTCCCCTCCTACTTGATTTAGACTTATGAAAACCACAAGTGTGTCACTGCAAAACACTCCACAAGTTTTCTTGAAAATGGAATCAGTTCAAGCTCAAAAGCAAGCTACAAAACCCAGGAGAACAGAGTGTTAAAGGTAAGGCTTAGTATCTTTCTGCCCCTTACTCCAGAGGCAGAATTGATGTAAAATACAACCTCTTGAATTGCTCTAAAATAAGAAAATAGGCAACAAGGAATAGTTAAGTTCAGCCAAATTACAAAAAATACATATGAACTTGTTTCAGGCATCTACGCATGTGGATAATGAAAGGAATTTCCAGAGGAGAAATTCCTAAGACTTACTCCCTAACAAACTGAAACTCATAAATGTGGACCTTGCATTACAGGCTACATTACATGCTTTACACAAACAGTGATTGCATGCACCATCACAATGATAAGCTGACTTTTTTCTAGCTATAACAAATACCAGCAGTAGCAACATGGCTCCAATAACAGAGCTTCCATATAGTAAATGCAACATAAGACACCCAGGCTGCTCATCAGTTTTCATGATGCCATACCTTCAGTTCTAACAATATCCATATTACCAAGAAAAAAAATCTAGCTTGGGTTTCATCTGCATGTTTCAGTCAAACTCAACTGTGCAGTTAGCAGAGAATATGGCAATGTTTCCCTTTAAATTCTTTTTTTTTCCTCTCTCTTAACAGGAATATTCATCGCCTTTATGACATATTTGTTTCATTTGCAGTCAACTAACACCCTCTAGTACAATAGCTAGATATAAGACAAAATCCCTAACTGTGAGAAATGAAGGCATTACACACATCCTGGCTGCTTTGCACCAATGAGCTGGCTGACCTCACCCAACTGCCTCACCAAAAGCTGCCTTCAGAAAAGGGTTTACATCAAAGACAGCACTGATAATGCAGTCCCTTGAATGGGGCCAGCAGAGGTAACAGATCTGAAGACACTGACGCAGCAGACTGACAGCTAAAGGCTCTGCTTCATGACAGTGCAATCTATAATGTTGAGTTTCATGGTCAGCAAATCCTGTAGGACTTTTCTGATCTTAATAACATTTTTTATATATACACACATAAAATGTAAAAGCAGTTTTTAATAGCGGACTTACTGTGCTTTTAAAGCATTTTCTTTCTGACACATTGCACTGAGACAAACCTAAAGGCAGGTTAATCACCTTTCACCCACCTGCAAGGAAGATCAGAGTCAGAATCTCAAAAGATGACCTCAGCAGCTCTCTAGTCTAGTGTCAAGGACTTTTCAATTGCTGTTTAACCGTTAAAGATGCCAGAGCACTGAAATGAACAAAAGCCAATTTGCATTGCACTGACTGCAGTGAGTAGATACAAACTCAGTTAAATTACCTTCATATCCCTAAATTTACAGGGAATTTCAGACCAGCTCAAGACTAACTGCACTCCAGGGCCAGGATATCCTAGGGCAACTACGATCAAAGCTTTAATTCTGACTGAAGAATTAACTCTGCAAAACTGACTGAGAGTGCGGAAAATGCCATCAAAGCTCCTACATAAGAGGCAGCACGTGACACCCTGGCCACTGCCCACAGCACTTTCCTGAATGCACCTCCTTGCTACTATGGTCAGGAGATGCAACTAATGCCCATCATCTTCTCAAATCTAACCCCAGTTTGAACTTCCTCCCTCCCACAATCCAAAGCAATTTCCGTGCTGTGCATGTAACAGGCACTTTGTAACTGACAACACTTATTTGGTTTTCTGACTCAGCTTCTAATACCTAGGTGACAAAAGAGTAGTCTCAATTTATGCTGAGACACCACCAAAACACAGCAGGCATACATGAAACATCAGATCAGGCATTCTTTCACCATTACTGGAATCAGACAGGGTAGAGAGTAATGCCTTTCAGTTGATGCACTATATGTATATATATAACCTCTTTAAACACAGTTAAATTCTTTTGCACATCTTCTTCAAATAAAGTGAGATACCAGTTTAGTATTATGACTTGCACTCCAGGAAAAACATCAGTTCTTCTGGAACAGGCAAGAAAAGAAAGAGTGCTACGCTCCCCAGCTGCCACAGGAAAGGGACTGTTTTTCTTCTAAACCCAGATATTAAACTGAACAGCAAAATGGAATCTTCAGACTTTCATGGGTCCTGTCTAACTCCTGAATTGTAATAAAAAGAGAATCAGTATCAGGTTTGAAAGGCCTGCTTCATGCTTGCCAATTTAAACCATCCAAACACACACATAGCTAGTCCAAGTGAAAAAGAGGTGTGAATTCAAACCTTTCAATTCAGTAACTTCAGAGCTACTCTGAAGTATCTCATTGCTCAAATGAATGACACTGATTAATACATTCACTGACTCGCCAGCACTCGCCAGTCTCATTAGGAAATCATTTGTGTATGACACCTGTACTATTAAACCTACTTCATCTAGAGTTAAGCTGTTGAGTCTTACTAACTTGCATAAATCAGACAAGTTCTGGGCTAAGTGTTTGATTTGCAGACTAGAGTTTGTAAAGTAGGAAATGCATGGAAACAAAATCTAAATTGGATCAAGTTTAACCTCTTAATTAAGTGCTCCCTTCAGAAAACCTCTGATTTGAATGGAGTATATATATGTATCTAGTGAGATACAGCCATGGATGGCTAGTATACTTGAAAAGATACAAGAAAAGGAGGTTAAATTATCTGTGATCTAGGAGCCTCAACATCCAACCAAGTAATGCAAACCACTCCTGCAGATTATTATTATGTGCTAGTCAATAATATTCCTCTACCTGTGGCACATTATTTAGATTTTAGAGTCTCCTTTTAATTCAAGAGCCTTTCAAACTGCAATGAAGAAGTTACTAAATGGATAAACAGAATATTTTGCTGTTACAACAGAAAACTTAGAGGTGAGTTCAATAAAAGACACAGCTACTCAGGTTGGTCAAGTGAGAGCAAGGCTGCAAATTAACTATATCATAATACTTCTTCATTTTTTTCCCCATGCATGCAAATCTGACCACAAAAAACCATGATACATTGTATGCTAGCTGCATACAATGCATACAAGTTTTGCCATTCTTCCCTTCTTTCTTCCACTCCTTTTTTAATAAAGTCCAACAAATTGACATTCCCATGGATTTGCATCCACTTTAACTTAGGTTGTTTAAAGAATTTATTACATTCTAAGAAGAGCTAATAATTTTCAGTTGCGTGGTATGGAACACATACGTTGATAATTTAAAGCAACTCCTCAGCATGGAGTATACCTACCTAAGATGCTGTGATAAAACTCTGGAACACATTCTAGCCAGGAGGCAGCCGAAAGTCACTAGAGAAGAAAACTCTAGTGAACTTCTCTCCTTCTTTTCCTTCCACGTAAAGAAAGCCATGCTCTTGTCAAACTGCAACCAGCATAGGTTTTTTGGGATTTTCTGAGTTCTGGTGTCCCTTCCACACCCTGGCCCAGTCAATCTTACTGGTGAAGCTGCCAGCCCTTTCCTCACCACAACGCTCAGCGCCCAGGAATGCTGTCCTTAATTCCACACAACCAGTGAGAACTTAGATATCTAGGAAGCATGGTAACACTGCAAGAAAAGCTCACTCAGTTTTTCCTTTTTCTGCAGCTTATCAGAGAAGCACAACAGCATATTTACTAACCAGCAAGAAATGGGGTAAAAATGACACAAATAAGAGTCACAAAAAGAAATTTGGGCCTACACTGATTGCATATAAGTTAATCATATCTTCCAGTCAAACTTCTGACTGAATGACACTTCTCACACATTTTTGGAGAAAAGGAGAGGAACCTAAAGAGAAGACTTTAAATTTTAACACCCTGAAGTCTAACATATTTTAATAATACCAGAGCTTTAAAAAAGAACAGACAAACTTATTTTAGTAAGTTGCAAAAAGCCTATGAAAAAAGAATACAGCAAAAAGAATATGAGGTAGGCCTCAGCTTCATAAACAAAACTCATCTATAAGTCGGAACTGAAGAAAGTTCTTTTTACCTGAGGTTTCTGCTTTGTCTCTACAAGACTGCATAAACACTTTTATTTCAAGAAACATCTAAATTAAATTTATAGGAAGAAACTGGACATCTTACTTCAGGAAATGTCCACAAAATGGCCCTCATAGCAGCCATCTGAATATAACTCTATCTACATAGTGTTTAGTTTATTTTATATTATTTGAAAGTAGGTATCAGTAGCTTGAATTGCTAGGATGCAAAGCTGAACTTTATCTGAACTATAAGGCTATGTTGTGTAAGTCAAAGAGGTATTATACTGAAAGCTGGAGTTAAAAATCCTAACATTAATAATAATTAGTACAGACAAACCTAACAACTTAAATGTTATTTTAAAATAAGTAGTTAGAGTAGACAGCCCATAGATTGTGGTTTATGAACTGTAACAACCATATTTCAACATGGACTATAAAACTAACAGAAATTCCCACCAAAACCCAATCTAAGACAGTGTAGGATGACCACATGGCAACCACTTGGTGATAAATGAAACAATTAAGAGCAAGAAGACCCCAGACCCTAACACTGCTATCTTTCCAGACTGTGTCATGAGAGATGGCAAATAAACCTATCTAATGGAGATGAGAACAGTGTCAAAAATTTCTTAACACTGTGTTTGCAAACACGCTTATAAATAATGGCTCCCTCACCTCATAGAAGGAAGTACTGTGTCCTAGCTGTTGCCTTCTTCCTTCTCCACTAACTTTAGCAGCTACATGTTTTTTAGTGAAGAATGAGAACTACACTGCAGATGGACTGGTAACCCACCGAGTCAATCACATGGTTTCATCCCCTTCACAGCAGTCTGAGACAAGGAAAGAGGCCACTGCTTTGGCAGCCACTCAACTTCACCTTGCAAGGTCCAAATTCTGAGAAGATTTGAGATTTTTTAAGCCAAGCACATACCTGCAAAAAAATGTAAGTCACTTTCACACTATGAAGTGTCTGAAAGACTCAACACATCAGCAACATGGTTTCCCACATATCCTACAGTTTTGCAGCTCAAGTCATGTATCAATTACAACATCAGAAGATTTTTTTCCTCAACTAACAATGCAGCATTACTGAATAACCAAAGACTCAACAACCATGAAGTATTCTAAAATTTGTGTTTTCATATCTTTACAGTGCACATACAAAAGAAAGTAATGTTTTCCATAGGCTTATTGACAGCTATTTGCTTTGCTCTGGGGATCATTTTTTTTCCTGCTTATTCAAGAAGCTGTTCAGCAAGAAATAATCCAGTGAGAAAATTTACAGCATCAATAAACCTTCAGGAAATCAGCTTAATGCAGAAATACTACTACATCCATAAACACAGTACCAGTATTTTACTGGTGCTCTTAACACTCAGAATGTCAAGACACAAACTGTATCTGAAGAAACTACACAGCCAAACATGAACAAAATATTAGCAGGGTGTTAAGTCTGTTCCTAGTAGTAATTCATAGTTAGAGAAGAAGAATTACATAAACTAGTACGGTAAAAACACTATTTGTATCAAATAAGCTATTTAGACCATTTCCCCTGTGTTACCTTTGCATCCTCCTACTTCTGATGAACCTAGTTCACAAAAATCACACTGTTTCCAGCTGTCTCCTGCAAGTGTCAAACATGGAAGATTGCAAATAAACCAGGACCAGGAAATCATTTAAGAACTTTGCAACCTATATCAGGTGACAGTTCATGTCCCCTGGGAAAATTCACTGCTCATTCAATAGGGTCCAAGCTGATTTCAAAGAATCATAGAACCATTTGGATTTTAAGGAACCTTTAAACACCAGCTAGCCTATCTCTTATTAGACCAAATTCCTCAAAACACTCTTCAACTTCACGTTTAATACTTTATGTGATGGAATTTTTACAACTTCTCCACAACATCCACAAGAGCAACCAGCTCCATTAGCTCACTGCTAAAATCTACGTTCTTCTATCCTTATATTCCTGAATGTACCCTCTTTCCATTTAAAACCAGAAAGAACCAGAGATGGGTGCAGTACTGTAGATAGGGGCCTCAACATTGTGCACCAGAAGGAGCAGAATCACCTCTCTTGACCTGTTGGCATGCTTCTCTTGAGACAGCTGAGGACATGGTTGTGAATTATAAACACACTCTGCTGGCTCATGTGAATGTTCCTCCACCAGTACACGCAAAATCTTTCTTTGCAGGGCTGCATTCAATCAATTCATCCACCAGCCTCCATGGAAATGGGGCATTGCACTGAACCAGGGGCAGGACCTTGGACTTGGCCTTGTTAAACCCCGTGAGGTCCACATGGGGTTTCTTGCTTATTGCCATCTAGTGATGGATGGCATCCCTTTCACCAAGCCTATCAACTGCCCTACTCAGCATGGTGTCATCCACAACTTGCTCAGGTTCTCTTCAATTATTTTATGCCATTGATCAAGGTATCAAAATGTATTTGTCCCAGCAGAGTCCCCTAAAAAACACCAGTAATTACTGGTTTTCACACGGATGCTGAACTGTTGACTGTAACTCTTTGGACATGGCCAGGCACCCAATGTCTTATCCATCAACCAGTACATTCATCAGATCCTTCTCCCAGCAATTCAGCAACAAAAACGGTGTGTGGGACTATGTCAAAGGCTTTGCAGACAGGGAGCTATCTGTAGCTCCTCCCTTGCCCACTGACACAGTCAGGACTCCATCATAGAAGGCTGTGAGATTAGTCAGGCATGATCTGCCCTTGGTGAAGCCCTGCTGGCTGTCTCTAAGCACCTCCAGGTCCTCCTTATGATTTGACATGGCTACCAGCAGGATCTGTTCTATGACATTGGGCACAGAGGTGAGGCTGACTAGTCAGTAATTTCCAGAGCTCTTCTTTTTACCCTTTTAAAAAGGAGTTCCTGTGGGATTATTGATTTTACACATGTGAATCTGAACCATCTCAGCTGCTCTAAGGACACACAGAAATAACACCTAATATATAAGCCAACCTTTGTGTCGGAATGGAACAATTTTCAAAAAAACTGACTTAGTCCCACAGCCAGTATATGTTTCTTAAGGGATGATCTACCTGTACACTCTGCAGGTAATTCCATGCTGCTGCAGACAAGATGTACAGATGCAGAAGAGATTAGTCCCACGGACATGGCAGTCGGGTACTTGAACCAAATGAACAACACAGTCACCATTTCCTCTCCCACTAGGCAGTCACTCTCTTTAGGTCTTCTCTCATGACAAAATCATTCTAAGGTGATTTTCTGAAGAATTGACATAAACTTTATTTGCACCTTGAAACTTATGACTTTTGCAGCTAAAGCACAAAAGCATACTTGCTCTTAACTGCTGTACTACATGACTCTTACAAGACCCACCTAACAAAGAATCCTTGAGACACAAAGCTTCATGCTTTAAGAAACAGAGACTAAAGCAATGTTTTATTTTCTATTCTATTCTTCCCTGTGTACATTTAGATTCACAGCTTCTACACTGGAGTTTCCTCTGATACATAACAAAAGTAATTCATAGTTTATTAATCAGCTAAAAGGGAACTCCCTTTCTGCATTAAAATTCTGCAAGAAAAGGAAACTATTGCTAAGGAACTCTGAACAGCATTTCCAGTTTGTGGGGTCTGCTCCCTGTAGCTGCTTTGCTTAGTAGTTAGTCACAGTTTTCTTGCTGTTCCCTGAAGGCTGTTTCATTGGGATTCTGTGCAAGTGTAGTCTAGTGAAGGATGCTCGCACCCTTCAAATGCACATTTAATGCACATTCCAGAGAGAATGGCAACATTGATTTACAAAGAGTGACGTGGAAAGCACCACAGAAAATAGTACTGAAAGGCCAATATATAGCAATGCCTTTTCATAAGCAGCCTCTCCTCCAGGAAGTTCAGTATCTACTTAGAAGGAAACTTTTTGCCTGTTCTTGTCATCTTTCAAAAGGAGGCTAGCAGTGTAAGCCCAAAAGGCATCCAAACAGTTACTATAAAGTATATGCGAACAGCTAAAAAAGGAGAGAAAATAGGTATTTCAATAACTCAAGGCTAACTTTTGCTGAAAGTAAATCAATTGTAAAACAAAGAACATAACTGGCAAGCCACAAAGCATTAAAAAAAGATAAAATCTTTTAATCTTGTCCTGGAATTCAGTTTTCATCAACCCCTGTGTGGGAGCTGAAGCAAGAGATGCAAACACCAAGCACAACTACATTAAAGGCCTGGTATGAGCATAAAAGATCACATAGATATCCTCTACACTGTTCTATTTCCATCTTTATAGGAATTTGAATTACTGGTTTTGAAGAATCAGTTGTCTTGAATTTCTAAGCCTCCTGAATACACGTTATTTTTCAAAAGCTACCTGAAAATTCAAGCCACTTGTTCTTCTCTATTTGTAAATACATAATTAAACTGATTTTCTTGAAATTAATCTTCTCTTGAGAATTTCATTTAGTCATTAAAAAAATTAAAGACTGCTTATACAAACTTTCTGGATTCAATGAACAAAGGGCTTTCTATGGCTTACATTTATTGTTATTAACATAACCGAGCCATCACTATTACCAAAAAAAAAACCCCCCCAAAAAACCCAAAACAAATCAAAATAAAACCCCACAACCTAATGAGGCATAGAAGCACAATATTGACTCTAAACCTTAGCTTGTTGCCCGCTGTTTCTTTATGGGATCATTCATCAAATCTAGCATTAATTTGCACAAAGGCTATGGTAATTGTTTGGTTGGGGTTTTCAGCTTTTATCAGGTTTTTCTAACAAAAGCCTTAAAGCTCCCATCCTGCCTTCCCCAACCTAGCCTGGAGAAGAGGATGCTTGAGTGGTAAAAATATTGTTGGTACCAATTCCTGTAATTTTAGACACAGATAGGAAAGAGCAATGAAGTCCAATGTCAGTTAAATCCCAGAAACAAAGTTTTAAATGAACCTCAATTATTTATTCTTTTATTTTTCACTGCATATTCAATCTAACCCTAAAGCAAAGGGTAATAAAGAGACATTTCCTCCTTAGGAACTGACCTTGCAAAGATCTGCTTGAAACAGAACCAATTCTGAAAGCATGGCTAAAGGTGCATGATCAAGCCACCTATAGGAAATTGTTAAAAATGAGACAGCTAAAGACAGCTTATTCGAGAAAATGTGAAAAACTAAACACAATCAAAACTGGTCTAAGACAGAATCCAGAGAAGTGAGATCTAAGTAATGCCCTGTTATGAGTTCTCCCCATCCCTCACCTCCCTGAAGCCCCATTAAGTGCTTACAACTGCAACTTACATTAATAATCAGTAAGGAGTGACTTGCCCCAACAAAATGAAAAAGTTAATTGATATTTGACAGGCCATGAAAAGAATTTCTTACTTCTTGTCTTTCCCGGTTTTGTTCCAGTTAGTAAATATTTGTCTCAATCTTGTCTCAAAGAAAACCATGTTAACAATCAATATTTTATTGAGTTTTTTCAATATCAAATCAAAATCAATATTTTATGAGTCTTTTTCTCATACATGCAGAGTATAAAGCCATCAGCAACCACAGACACCACACCAACTTCACAAAAAAAATCATACAAAATGTTTAGTTACATTTGTGTCTCCTGAACAAACCAAGCTATGATGATAACATAGAAGTTACTTTGGAGGAAAAGAACAAAAGGTCAACAGAACACCTCTTTCAACCCAGTGCTGCTTCTAGTAAATTATAATAGATATTTCAATTCCACAGTATCAGTTTTCCTCCCTTTCTGGATATATCCTGTCTCAAGCTGACAAGGCTTTTATAAAGAGAGAAGCATTCTGAGGAACCTCAATCTGGTTTATCACAAGCAGCAGTATCATTGTCATCAGTAAGACAAAGCTTCTGAGAAAATAAGAAGAAAATTTAACATCTACGTATCATCAAATGCTGAATGTTTCTCTGAAAAAGCAGGTTCTAAGCTTTTTGGAGTAACATTCAGTAAGTAAATTACATTAAGCTTTACAGAATAACAGTTCTGTGCTAATTCTGTCATGGGGAATTCTTTACAACTCCTTTTCTTGTACTCTGGCTTTAAAACCAAGATAGACTACCGTAGACTTTGTGTGATCTTGGTATTCCTTTCCCAGGATGCCTAGGCATCTCCAGAGCTCCCGGTCTCTGTCATTACCTATATTCCACTTGCCACTGTGTCTTGGTTTAGGGCAAATTTGGGAGGAAACTTCTGAATAGGTTTTCTCTGGAAAGTAAACTTAAACAGCTCTTCTTCTCAGCTGGTCTGGGAAAAAAGAATTTCTTCTGAGAAAAGTGGAAAAAACTATTTAACAAACAAAATGCCCACAAACATAAAGAATGAATACTATGAAACAATAAAACGTTTCACTGCTCTGAAGAGAGATAGCAAACTTGGGAAAATCTTTGCTGTGGGTAGCTCAGCTCACACAGTCACTTATCAGTCTCAGTCTCTCTGGAGGTCCAGGCCCGGTGAGCCACAGGTGCCAGCCCGCGGTGCTCCTCTGGGGTCTTCAGTCCGGAGCAGATTTAAACAGTTTCAAAAAAAAAAAAAACAGGGAAAAAAAAAAAGTCTAGGGAACTTCTCTGCCTTAGCTACCTAGAAGTAACTAAAAAGCACAGGAGATTTTTGTTTCATTATTGTTTGTGCTTCAGACGAACAACCACTGGAGAAAGAATGTGTAGGAGTCAGGCAGTTTTCTTCAAAACAAAGTTGGCGCTTTTCCCCAGAATCAGTCTTGAAGGTACAGAACACAATATACATAACACACAGAACAGATGACTGGGGATACAAGCATCACAAAGTCACTCTAGGACACTTTGTCTAAACTCTGCTTATTTTCAAAACCTTTTTCTTCAGCACTGCCTGTCCTGAGGAAGGATATCATCCCCAGTTTTATAATCCCCAGGTATATAATCCCCAGTTTCAGTTCTAGTGCAAATGTGAGAGACAGTTATTACGGACACAACCCACAGGTAAAACTACAAGTTATTCAGCCAGGTATGCAGAAAGCATCAGGTTTCTTGCTTTCAGTTTCCAGCCTTTCAGAAATCTGGTATCTTTTTGATGATTTGGAGTTTTAAAGATTCCTTAATTTAAAAGAACATCCATAACAAGAGTAAATCAGAACACTGGCAACAGGAGACCGAGCCCGTGCCAAGTTCCAAATCTGAGGTGCATATTAGGTAACTAGAAAATTTTTAATGAAGTGCTCTGAGAAACTTACTTTTAAAACCTTTGCGCCATATCCTGTCACTACAAGCCTTGGCAGTAAGTCTCTCCTCACCTTTTAAACTTTCTTTTGAAAGATCACAGTAAGATCTTCCCAGAGACTTCTATCCTTCAGACTGAAAACCCCACCCCTCAGGCTCTCCTCAGAGAGGTGCTTCAGCCCTCTGACCATTTTTGTGGCCCTCCTCTGGACCTTTTTAAACAGGTCCATGCTTTTTGTGTACCGAGGTCCTCAGAACTGGGTGCCGTATTCTCACTGGGATCTCAGAAAAAGCAAAATCATTTCCAGGATAGAGTTAACTTTCTGAGCCAAAATGCATTTCTCTCTGTCCTGGACCCTGGAGATTACAGAATGTATCTTCTAAAGTCTTCCCAAATGTAACACAGGAGAAATCCTTTAGTTTCTCCAGCAATATCAGCAGACGGAAAAGCTCTTCTAAATACAAATATATGCCCTAAGTTAGAGGCAAAAACCTTCCAGGGTTAAATATGCTTCTTTTCACTGTAAGAACACCTGCACTGCCCTATTGAGTACTGCAGATAGGGCAACTTTTCAGTATGGTTGGATCAGACATTAGTTTTGAAGAAGGTTGTCTCTTCACTTTTAAAACCAGAGAAATTGGTCTATCCATATTCCACAGGCTATCAGGTCTTAGCAAGTTCATTAAATATTAACAGAAGCACTCTTCTGGTACATATTCAACACTCAGATTAGAAACCTGTCAGCCACGGAATGAGTTAAATTTCTCAACAGGAACAAATGTTTACATTTATTTTACCTTTGTTAGACATTAATAACTCTAGTAAAGAAACTCTGGAAGCTTTGATACTTCAGAACAAATGGATAATCATGTTGCAGTACTGGTCAATAGCAATTCTGTCTGGATCACAGAAGATAGCACCTCATTTCTCCTTCTTTTGGCACAGCCTATCAGCTCACAACAGACAATAGTTCTAGGACCCTGAACCTGCAGGTTGCATGTGGATGGTGTTGAAAAATGAAGAGTCACAGATCCATCTCCTACAAATTTGGAATAAATAAACTATTCTCAGTCCTCTACTTTTCATAACTAACTTAAATTCCATTCAGCTTTTCACTTCTGATAATCCTTGCATTTTCCAAAACTCATCTAGGATTCTTAACAGAAAAGAACCTTTTTTCTTGAAAAGAGTGCATTAACAAAATCAGCTCCAACATGCTAATTTGAAATCACTGCAGGTAATATCCATCAGAAAGATAATATACCTTTCTGCCAAGTATCTATTCAAGCAACACAAGCTGGATTGCACCCATGTGTATATGTAAAATATTTGGAGTCAAATGCCCTAACGTGACCAACATCAGAACTAACAGGATGGGTAATACCAAGGGTAAAGGTTAGCTGCCTTTGCCTCTATAAAATATGCAGCATACACACAGTTTCTCATTAATTCACAGCATACTGAATACACATACAGAAAGGTTCTTCCATCTGGAGATCCACTGAGACTCAAACAGCCATACAGCCCTGTTTTTTGGATGGTACATTCTACTTGTCAGTGTTTTAAAAGATAGGGTTACTGAGAAGTTCTCAGAAGAGCATTCCAATTCCAAACCCTTTCATAAGAAAGGACAAAAAATGCAGAACAGTGAAATGTCACAGTAATACATTGTTCAAGAAAAACCATGATGAACCGATATAAACATTGTATGCACAACTTTGATTACAATCCCTGATCCAAGGAAGTCTTTGAACATCAGAAACCAGCAAGTAAAAATATGTAAGTTTAAATTAAGATACTGTATTTAAACTTAATGAAAGCTATTTTCAAATGTACTTGAAATTGAAACCTAAGTCATCTAGAACAAAAACCAAAAAGTAATAGACTATTTCAGAGAGTGAACATTAATCCTGAACTTTTAGGATCAATCTAACTTCAGAAGGAAGTTCTTGGCCAATGAAATTAAGTCAGAGATGTTTAGAGTGTTCTTTCAAAAGCTGATGCCTTTTGTTCCTCTTCCTATTGAAAAGAGTTTAACAGCTTGCTTATTCAAGGTTAGGAAAATTATTAAATATTGTACAAGAAAACAGCCTGATTTATACATATTGGAAAAAGGAGGCAAAGGGCAAGTGAATACTAAATCACTAGTTCTACAAATACTACATATAAAGGAAAAAAAAATCTTAAATTTGCATCTCCCTCAAATAATTTTCTTTCCATTTTCCTGATTTCTCAAAGCCACTTCATTTTCAGCATACTGACAAAACAAATCTGCCTTTCAAAACTGTTTTAACAGTTTGTAGCCTAAAATTATTTTATGTTTCTATTAAATAGAAGCCCATCATCTATTAAGAAATAAAAATTAATCTTATCAAGGAAAACAAAGTGAGCCTTAACATTTTTCAAAAGGCTAAAACACAGAACATAAAAAGTCAATAAATTGTGTAGCTATATAAGATCATTAAATGTGCCTGTAAGTTACCTCCTTTCCTCACAAAATTTAGCAAATAAGACTTCAAATGTTACATTCAACAGGAAATACACTTATTCACTGGCAAGATTCAAGTTTGCTCTAGATGAATGCTCCAAAGTTAAACTGAAAACCATAAATCATATCCTAACTGGTAATTTAAATTAATTAAAACCAACCTAACTCAGTTTTCCTGTGAAGGCATTTTTGTGGTGGCCTGTGGGTTTTGCTTCAGGCTTTTTTCCCGCCATGTTAGGGGTGAACAGAAAGCATGCACAACCTTTATGAATTCAAAAGAAGCAAGATGTAAGGCACACTAGCTTAAACATATGCTAAGTAAAACCAGCAACAAAGTAAGGGACATATCTTGACGTACAACAGCATTTGTTTTCAAGATACGAAGTTGTAAAACCTAAGTAGAATGTTTCTCTGAAATATAAAGCAACTTGGTAATTTGTTACTGGGGTTGGGTGGTTGCTGGAAGCACTACTACAGATAAAAGACCTTTGAATGGAGCAACTATGAAACCACAATATAAATTATTTTAAATAACTACAGGATGATTACTAAAAATGGTCCCGTAAAAATGTCTGAACTGTTTCCTGCATCAAACACTTAACCCATAGATGCCTGACATTTGAGATGCCTTCCAATCACCAGCCTCCTCTCCTATAGCTTGTCTACCCAACAGTACATACACACAAGACCAAGCACCACACATGTGCTGAGCCTTTCTTTGCTACTGTGTAACTCCTACAGCCATCAGCACAACCAGCCTGGGTGGTGTACAACGACAAGAGAGATCCATGACCAAGAATGTGCACAAAAAGTCCAGGATCTTGCAGCTAGCTTCCCTGATCAGTCTCCAACAGACCTCCAACTCCTGACACAACAGTAGAAATATTCCTCTCCGTGCATCCACAGCGTTCTCAGACATTGTTTAACTCCACGCTCAGAAGTCACCAACTGACCAAGAGGGGCATCACCTGAGAAAGCTGGCATAACCAAGCTCATAACCACCAAGCTCAATTGTAAATGCAATTGTCTCATCTGGAGTGACTTTGACCAAAGCTCGCACAGTGCAACTCTGCTACGAACAGGTATACATATCCCTGGCCCCCCTACTACAAACAGGTGTAGCATGAAAAGAATAACTTAAACTACTGCTCATTTTTTTAAGCATCAAAAGCATGATGGATAAAGAAATGTTTTCCCTCTATCCTAAGGACTGCATCTACTTTAAGTCTATAACCTGGAGAAATTGACTAACAAAAGTTTCCCAATGCAGGATTGTCCTTTGATGTAATTAAAACAGTATTTTCACTTCACTACACTTACGAAAAATAAAGGAACAGAAAATCAAGAATTCATAAATGCCTCATTCACAAAAATATGCAATGCAATGTTTCCTTGTGAATCCTTCCCAGTGCTGTTCCACCTGGCATTACAAGGTAACTAAAATCCAGTAGAACAGTAAGTATGATTTGTACTGGACAGGCTTATCAGACGTTAGGCTGAGAGCAAAGTGCCTTTGGTACCGAACAAGTGAACTAAAATCCTAAATGAACTAGAAGGAGCTTACGTTTTTCTTTCAATACATGTGACTAACTATACCTGCCTGTTAGACAGTTTGTAAAATCTGTGAGTTGCCTCAACACAGTGCACAGTGGGACACAAATTTTAGTTTTATTACTTTACCATCCACTTTAAAAAGCCAAGGCAACACACATAAAGATGAACATGATTTTAAAAAATCATATACACTACTTTGTTTCAAAGGCAAACCTAGGTTAAAGATCATTTTCATATATGAGACTGAGGCAGTTTTTCGCAGCAGAATATGCTTTTCCCAATATAGACTGCCTCAAAGTTTCCTAATCACACCAATAAACTCATTCTAGCTAAACTCTGTCATACAACACCCCCACAACTCACTACAAAACAACGTATTGTTTATAGTCCTACTCCAGCTGTCTCTCCACAACCTACACTCTGAAGGCCACTTATGAGTACAAAAGGTTCACCTGCACTTCTCCAAAATGGTAGAAGCCAGCAAACAAAACTAGAACTTGATGCAGAACTATCTACCATTATTCAGTAAACATCTGCTGAACAGGCTTCTCTCAAAAACACCTTCTTGCACAGTAATTCACAAATAGAGACTTCCTTTTAATCACCTGCACAAATCACTGGATTGCTGCACAATGTCTGCAGCAAGAAGAACTGAAAAGAATGAAGAACAATCAGAGATGTGCACGTGCTTGGTGGCACAGGAGACGCAGCCCAGGAAGGCTAAGATATGCTGCTAATCTCTCTGGAATCAGTTGAGAGCATTCACGGGCAAACTGAAGTTCCCAAAGTCACAGCTCTGTTTTTCCAGCTACAGCAAACTATGTGCATGCATAGTCTGTTTCTGTGTTTGTGTGTTTATAGAGAAGCACTAAAATGTTTTCAAATGGGTAGGAAAAAAAAACAATACATTCCCAACATAAGCTTTACTGTTAGTTAACAGTAAACATTCAAGTACAATTTTAACACTGTGTGCATATAATGGAAACAAATAAGATCATATTATTAATTATCCAGCAATTTGTATACAAACAGAATATAGCTGCAGGAACTGTAAACACCAGCCAAATCCACAAAACCTCTACTGCTCAGGGTCTCTCAAATCAAAATAAAATTATGCTTGTAAATTAAAAAAGGAACAAAGAAACCAAACAGTAGCATTTACTTGGGCTCTGGCCAGGAATGCCAAATTCTATTGCCTGCAGTATGTTTTCACTGCAAAGTGATAAATTCTACACAGAAGAGGTTACAGTATGAGCAGCAATCCCTAATAAAGCCCTAATAATAGGAACAGCCTTTAACACATTTCATGAAACTGTTAATTCTATTTTAAGATGTGAAGTTGGTCACCAAATTATCTTTCTTTTACTCTCTTCCTTTTCTTGAACAATCTTTAAAAAAACCCCAAAACAAAAAGCAAAACTATTGAACATCCCCAAATCCCACAAACCAACACACAAGACTTTGACAAGGGAAGTACCAGTGCTTCCAATAGGCAGAAAACATACAATGTGAATGGACATTATGTTTTCCACGTACTGTCTTGCACAGCAGTATCAGTCAAGGCAACACATCAATTTTTACCAGCTAAGTTACTTTCAAACTCACATCATCTCTGGCTAGAAGGGGAGACTCACAGATAAGTGAAGAACTGGGGGAGTAGCAGTAGAAAGAATAAAGGACCCTGAGTGACAAGAACAAGAGGCACTTAAGCAGCAACATTACAGGCTGAAGGGGCCCCTGACTGAAGTGTACATGCAATACATGGAGTCTGAAAACACACAGGAGGAGGAACAAGACCTCCGCATCCAGTCACAACGTGACTGGAATGACTGAGATCTGGCAGGAACGATAGAGCTGTGATGGACAAACAGATGCTCTTCAGAAAATGCACACAGGGAAGATGAAGGTCTTATGCAAAAGACCAGTTTGGATATATGGAGCTCTTTTAGGAGACAACAAGTGGGTGAAGGTTTGTGGATCCACATCAGAAAAGATGTCAGGAAATGTGGCATCATGACAAAAGTTTTTCTACAGACCTCCCACGAAGATGGAGAACCCTAAAAAACTTGAGGATTGCTTTTGAATCCAAACTTGGTTCTTGTGAATGATTTTAATCTCCTTGACATATCCTTGAAAAAACAACAGAGCAGGTGGGGACACACACAGAAAAGAATAGAAAAAGACATAGAATTGGTAAGGTAGGGTAGAGTAGAATGGAGAATAGAATGGAGGATAGAATAGAATGGAGAATAGAATAGAAGAGAATAGAGAAGAATAGAATAGAATAGAATAGAGAAGAATAGAGAAGAACAGAATAGAATAGAATAGATAATAGAAAATAGAAAATAAAGAGAAAAGAGAAAAGAGAAAATAGAAAAGAGAAAAGAGAAAAGAGAATAGAAAACAGAGTATCACCTTAATTCAGGTACTCGACAGGCTAACCTGGGCTGGTGTACAGCCAAGCACATCTGCAATTAGCTAGCTGGAAGTACCAATGAAAGATACAAAAATCATTGGCAGCCTCAGTGGTAATGATCATGACACAGGGAAATTTTAAACCCTGGGGGCAGAAAGGAAGGTGAGCAGTACAATAGAGACCATGAACTTTTGGAATGCAAATTTAGGGATTGGTAGGTATGATCCCACTGAAAGCTGCAATGATGGGTCAAGGATCACAAGAAAGCAAGTAGGTCAAAGAACATTCTCAAAGCACAGAAGCAGTCCAGCACAATACTCAGGAAATCAAGTACACATATCGGAAGAGCAGCCCAGCCCAGTTCCATTTAGCAATGGAACTCAATTGCTAAAAGGCAGTATACAGGAGGTGAAAGCAAGGTTAGCCCACGAAGGAAGAATTTAGATACATTGCCAGGAATAGCATTAGGAAAGGCAAAGCTCAGCTGCAAGACCTGCAAGCATCAGAAGGATAATACAAAGAGTTTCTACTGCTCTGTGAACAGTTAAAGGCTGACCTCTGAAAATGTGGGATAGTTACTGAATGGAGTAGGTGATTTAGTGTACCCAGGAACAGATAAGAGAGAGGTACACAATGTCTTCTTTGACTTTGTTTTTTACATGAAAAGTACTCCTGTTCTTATTGACAGGGTTCAAGGAGGTTCCAAGAAAAGCCATGAGTTGATGATTTAGTCAGAAATTATGTATCAGAACTTGATCCATACAAATCCATGGGATGAGACCTGCTGAACCTAATGGTACTGAGAGATGAGCAATGCCATGACAAGGCCTTTTCTCTCTCACATCTCAAGTCATGTTAAAAGCATGGAGACTGGGGAGGCCCCTAATGACTGGGAAAAAGCAAATGTTACACCAGTCTGGGGGAGAAGGCCAAAAAGTCATTTGGGAGCTGCAGAATGGTCAGATCCACCTCGATCCCTGAGGAAATCACAGAACAAGTAAGTTCTCTGAGCATTTTCCTGAACATACAGCTGGAAGGTGACTGAGAACAGTCAGCATTTGCTCCTGTAGTCTTCACTCTATCACTAGTCAACAGGCTGGAGTCTCATGCACGTCAGTACTGTAGCTGAAAGCAATTAAATAACCAACATATGGGGAGATGAGAGATGAGGATGAACAGCAGTCAAAAGCACACACCTCTAATTGGAAACCTCCACTGAAGAGCTGGCTATGGAAGTATTAATCCAGATCCTAAAGCTTACATTCACTTTGAACACCCTTTTTAAGCAAACAGATAAAACAACAACAAAATAGATAAGACAAATTTCCAGAAAAACTAGTTTTGGAGAAACAAGTTTATCACAATTTTTACAGTAAAAACAACAGAAAAACCTCCACTGGAAGTTCGCAAAAGTCTCAAGGTTTTAGGAAAGAAACTGTTCTTTTAATTGCCAAACTGTCAGTATTACTGCAAGCCAATCTTTGCCACTGAAATCCACCAATATACAAACCCCAACACATCTTCTTAAACAGAAAGAATGGGCTTTCTTTTTCAAAAAGAGGAATATTTGCAGGTGTTCCTGAAAATTACTATCTCTGGCAGCTGTAGGTAGCTCTGAAGAGTTCAGCTGGAATTGAGATCCCTTCAGCATCAGCATCCTCCCAAATTTCTAAGCATAACATGACAACACTCCTTGTATCCTGACACAGATCATCCCCCAAACAGAAGAGTCTCGCATTCTACAAATGCCAGCTGCTCCCTCATTACAATATTATTGTCCAGAAACATTCACTAAAAGCTTTTGAGCAACTTGCAGCTTCACACAGATCCTCCCTTATTCTACCTCCACATTGTTATGCTTGTGTATCATACTGGCTTAAAATTACTTACTGAAAACCCATGCTCATGTAACAGAATCTGTGGTACAAAATCCGTTCTAAAGTCTCTTCCCTCCTCCTACCGAGGCCTCTTTGAGGCTTGGCTTTGAGAAAGGAAAAACTAAAAATGAATCAAAACAACCATCTCTTCTCAAAACTATTGTGAGCACATGGTTGCTTATTTTTCATTTGTTTGTTGGGGTTTTTTTGTCCCAACTGTTCAAAGGCTGAATGTAAACGTGAGAGGGGAAGAAACAAAAAAGACCAGAAAAAGTGCAGAAGCTATGCAGTAAAGTTTGGTACTTTGTCTCCCTCACACAGACTTCATGGGACAATGAAGCACACAAAGATGATTTTTCTAGTAACTGTGACATGTAAATACATCTCCTGGTATACCCAAGAGCTAGCAAGAAAACCCTGTAATCCTACAGAGGGCATGAGAAGACTTTGCTCTGGTAACCCAGGGTAACTCACCTTCCTGATCAGGTATTTAGAATCAGGAGCAAGTTGTTGTTACAGTAGGCTGGGACACTCTGCTTCCCAACGTCCCCACACCAAGTAAACAGAGCCTGAAACGTGTTTTATTTCCTCACAGTAAACCACTAGAGCTCACCCACCCCATCTGCACATACCCTTGCACCACTTCACACAATGGAGGCCAGCTGCAGATCTCAGAATCCAGACAAAAGCATATGTACATCTTGTATCAAGCCCCTCAAGATCTGAAGCCAACTCTGCAATTTTTGTTGTTGTCAATCAGTAGGTGTAGCTAGACAGTTATGATTAAGCAGTTGCATTCTGAACATTATATGTTTGGCTAGTGTTTGTTAAGGAAAAGAGAAGACAGTGCCAAGATGAATGGGCTGTCTGGATGAGAGCCACCAGGAGTGAGGTCAGAGCTGAGCAGTAACTGGGGGAGAGGTAATTCCAGCAGTGCAGCACCAACTCAGTGACCACCTACTCCAAACAGACCCCAGAGTCAGACAAAGGGAAGAACTGCACCTGCAGAGTAATTAGAATGGCAGGTAGGGGGTTGAATAGTAATTAATGAAAGTCATGTAATCTCTAGGCAATGAATGCTGATGCTTTGTTTGTTAAAATGTAGAAATGGTGTAAAGTTTTGATGATTGGGGAGCCAACCTTTCGTGGGCTACCACACTGCTCCTTCCTTTGCACAAACCAGAATTAGAGGTAAAAAAACCTTGCCTGTGAGTTAGCACTGTACACTGGGAAAGAGCCTGTGGTTGGGACAAGTTTTTGGTAACCCAAAAGTGGGTTAGTGGGACAGAAAGGGTGCCTTGCCTAGATTGACTGGCCACTACAAGTAGATGGGCTTAGCTGGACAAATTCCAGTGCACACTGACCTTCTGACTGGGGACTTCAGAAAACCAACCCCAAAGTCAGGACAACCAGCACAATGCTTTAGAGAGGTGTTTAATCAGTGAAGGGCAGTGACTGGGAAGTGATAAAGAAGAAGGACAATCTTGGTTTGGGGCTCTGCACAAGCTGCAGGAGCAAGTATTTTGTTTCTGCACTTTGGCAACATGCATCTTCAATTCTCCATATTTTGCACATACATTTTCACACTTGTTCATACTGTGAAAACTTGTTTAAAGGTGTATGCATTTGGACAGTTTTCGAAACATTGGGGATTTCAGTACTGAAGTGGGTTCCTCTGCTTCTACAAAAAAATTATTCTAATTTGCTTTGCCCCAGATGCATCCTAAAGAACAGGAGTAATTTTCAGGGTGAGCCTATGCCTCAAGATAAACTGAAAAGATACTGTAATCAATGGTGGCTTTAATGTGAAGTAGATGATGGTGAAAAATGGCCAGAAAATGGGTCTCTGAAATATAATATGATTTCATAGCTGATGTTATTTTGTAGAAGGCAAACCAAATGAGATTAGGTCTATTATGTAGTTTTGCTTTTCACTTCAAGAAATAATTGGGATGTAAGAAAACCACATCCACACCTGCTTTTCATGAGCAAAATTTCAAAAGTACGAATCTTTATCAGGCTGATAAACTTCCTTAGTTCTTACGCCTTCTCCTTTTAAACAAAGTGCAAATAAATCCTTTCATCATCATAAAGGGAAGAAAGGAGGTCCAAGATGTTATCATACACAGCACCAAAGAAACTAGAAGTACAGTAGATCCAGCATAGATATATTAGTCAAAGCAATAAACTGGATGTCCAAACACAAAATTAAACCTTGGGGTATTGCAGCTTCAGTAGATTAGGTACAATGAACCATTCTTACCCTCCTCAGAAAAGCTGAATGAAACTCAGCTAACATTCAAACCTTAAAATGACAACACTCCCACATACCCCACAGGTTAAACCAAATAGAAAAGGAATGACACAAATGTATACCAGTAAAAATAGAAAGGTCTTCCGCAGCAACATACGGAACTTCTGTTAGGCCTTGACTACTACAGTGTATAAATAACATTTTTCCATGATTAACTGTATGTCAGGAAATCTCACGCACACACAAAAACACAAGTATTATTGCATGCAGGACATGCTGACCCAAAATATGATTTCTAATTCTAATGTTTAATGCACAACTATAAAACCACAAACTGAACAGAACATTTTACTGGGCTTCATAAAGGCATGAAACCTAACAATTAACCCAACTTCTGGCTAGTAAAAACCATTCTATAAGGAAGCTAAAGTATATATCCAAATTATTCCAAATTATTTGGAAAGGCAGAGAATCACTTACAAAAATTAGCTAATATGGTGACTGAAACCAGTATCTACAACATTCAAGGACAACACTGTGGATGGTGCTTGGCTATTTTCAGATGAGGTATTTGTTTTAACCAGGAATTTCACAATCGGAACGCCACCAGCATTCAGAATTGTTTTCAAATGTTTTCACTTCTTCCAAGTTTCTCTTAGCCAAAAACAATCCAAAGACATCTTCGTGTATAGCTTACCAGTATTCTACTCAGCAGGAACAGCACAATTGAAAGCTACACACACACAGATTACAGCCCAGCTCCCAGCTAAGTGAGGAATCATAAAGACATAAGATAAAAAAGCAGGACAGAAACACAACTGAATGCTGCATACAAAGAGCAGTCAGACAGTTTATGTCCAGATGTAGAAACCCACTGAAAAAGCTACACTGGCACCCTGCAGCAGTTTTGTCTCCCGGTGCTAGCCTAAAAGACCAGGTTTTATTTTTAAAATATGCTCCAGAGGATTCAGTTCTAGAAATTCCTTCCCATACTAATACATGAAACAGATAAAACACAGTAAGTGAATACAACACCATTACTAAATCACAGCCCAACTCCTTCTACCTTCTACAACCAGAACAAAACAGCTACACTTCTTTCTGAAAGGCTGAGAGAATGGGATTGTTCAGCCAGGAAAAGAGAAGGCTTAGGGGTTACCTGTTTGCAATTTTCCAGCACTTGAAAGGAGTCCTCAAGACAGGTGAAAAGAGATTTTACATTTGTTTTATTACATGTTTATTACACGCCTATTTACAAAGGCATGTAATGACAGAACAATGGGCAGCATCCTGAAACTGAAAGGTAGCAGCTTTAGATGAGATATTAGGAAGAAATTCTTTACTGTGAGAGTGATGAGGCAGTTTGCCCAGAAAAGTTGTGGATGCCCCATCCCTGCCCAAGGCAAAGCTGGATGGAGCTCTGAGCAACCTGGTCTAGGGGAAGTCATCTCTGCTCACAGTAGGGTTGGAACTTGATCTTTGAGATCCCTTCCAACCCAAGCCATCCTGTAACTCTCTCATGCTACATCAGGAACAACCTAATTCAAACTCTCTTTTCTCATCCAAGTAGCCTTCAAATAAGTACATACATAGCCTCCATTTAGAATTTTATGGCACACTTGTTTGGTCTCCTCAGGTGAAAAATGTCCTCCTGAAATCGCCGTTGAAGGGTCTGAGGGTTCACAGCCCTCACAATGCTCCCTGCTGTGTACACAAGCAACAGCCTCTCTGCTGAAGGCACCTCTTGGTAGGCTGGTAACATCAGTAAATGGGCCTGCAGTGACACCCACACTTGACACACAACACAGGCAGCACACAAGCACACTGTGGTTCTTCGTAATTCCTTTTTCAAACCCAGAAAATGTCAATGAGATCTGTACACTAGGGTCAGGGTCGTTTTTTTCTGAGTTAAGCAGAAAGCTACACATTTTACTATCTCTGTAGGTAGAGAAACAGCAAGGAAGTTTGACTCCTTGTCTTTTCAACAGTTAAATGCATTTCAACTATTAAAACTCTCTGATCATACCTCAAGACAGAACACTGAAGCAATTTTAAAAAACTAGGCCAAATTTGCTATGGAGTTAGACAAAAATTAGTGAAAAAAACACTGTTGGGTTTTATGTGGGTATCTACGCCAACTGCTGAGTGGGTTTGTAACCGTACATATAAGCAGAAAAACATTATTCTTCTTGCTCAAATGAAACATGAAAGAAACACACAAAGAGATGACCAGAAAGATCTGAGGAAGTAGATGAAAGTATTAAAAAACAAGACTCCATATATCAATTGTCATCACATACTTAAAAGTTACAAAATTAGGAAAAACACTCCAAACTCTCCCAACTGCTTTCTAAACTTGCCCATTTTATATGTTACACATATATTGTTTCTATGTGTAACATATATGTTACACATATAAAATGGGCAACTTACACAACTGTTACCCAACTGTTACATAACAGTTCATGATTACAGTTCACAGAAACAGTGCAAATAAACACAACTTGTACAAGTCATAGAAACAACACCTGCATTCTATCTATATACCACAACAAAGGATACACATACTTAAAAATTTTTGAAAGAGTAAAAATAATAAAGTCTTAACAGTAATGCTACTTGGGAAAAAAAGCTACCCTTTCTCAGGCTCCTTTCATGAAGAGGTGACGTATGTATTCACACAAGGGTATTATTTGGTTGATTTGAGGGGTTTTGTTTGTGTTTTTTCCAGGGTATTTTTGGTTGTTTGCGGGGGGAGGCATTGTTTCTTTTTTCAGGGTTTTGGGGGTTTTTTTTGGTGTAAGGTTTTGTCGGGTTTTTGCTTGTTTTTTTTCCTCATAACACTGACTGAACTTATTTGGACTACTTGACCCTTAAGTAGTTTTTTTCTACAGGAGTTGTGGTGTCATGGAGAGGTCCTGTCTCCCATCAAAATTCAAAGTAGAATCTATTCTAAAATCAGTTTTATGATCGAGAGATACTAAAAAAAATCCAAGTGGACACTGTCCTGGCCAACCTGTTCTAAGTGACCCTGCTTCAGCAGAGAGGTTGGACTAGATGATCTCAAAACATACCTTCCAACATCAGTGCTTTTCGGATCTGTGTACAATGACAGAGCTTCTTTTGGCTAACTAAGGAAGCCATCCACTTCAGAAAAAACTACACAATTCCAAGCAAACACGTGGTATTTTAAAGCTTGCCACACCTCTTTAAGGACAACACTGTATGAAATGCCATTATTAAAAATAATAATGAATTTTTCAAAAATAGCATAAAAATCTATTATTGAAAATAGTTTATAGTATTCAATATACTATCTGATTCAACTCACTATCACTCATCCTCCTGCTGTATATCCAAGTACAGAGTCTATATCCATATTTTGGGTAACTTCTTAGAGATGTAGGCAGACTATTACCACATATCCCTGCTCTACAGTTGTATTTCCTCCATGCCAAACAGTCCCTCAGTCTCTTCTGGCAGTGCAAGCACCCCTGATTCTGAGGTGCTTCATAGCTCTCGACTAAGCTCAATCCAGCTCTGCATCATTTTTTTTTCTCATACTGGGGCATCAAAAGTGGATGCAGTATTCCAGATGCAATTTCACAAGTTACAAGAAAAGACAAATCACTTGGTCTGATTTCCTTGTTATGCTCCGGTTAATACAGAACAGGATGCTGCTGGCTCTCATCAGTTGCAGAGCACTCTTTGTTCATGCATGGCCACTGTGACCCAGGATCTCTAAGAACTTTTCAGCAGAGCAACAGCCCAGCGACTCAGCTACTGTCTGAAATAAACAGCATGTCCTGCTGCCTATGTCTCCATTCAAATACACAACATGCTTGTTGGTCCACTCTTCTAGCCTGTCTAGATTGTTCTGGATGGCAACCCGTACTTCAAGACCCTAAACTCCAAACACAGACTGGAGTCATTCATAGATTTTATGATGTGTATGATCAACAGCTGAACAAGATGTGAAGAATTAAACAGATTTCATAACAGACACCTGTTATGTTACTATCTGGGGACCATTAGTATTATCCACTGACTACTACCTTCCCAGTTCAAACATCTAACCAGTTTTCACACACAGAATCACAGATCAAAGAATCACAGGATATGCTGATTTGGGAGGAGTCAAATCAGGATCATTGAGTCCAGCTCCTGGTCCTGCACAGGACATTCCCAAGAGTCACTCCATGTGCCCAAGAGAATAGTCCAAATGTTTCTTGAACTCTCTCAGGCTTGATGCTGCAACCACTTCCCTGGGAGCCAGTGCCCAACCCCCCTCTGGGTGAAGAAATTTCTCCTAATAGCCAACCTAAACAACCTCTGACTCAACTTCAGGCCATTCCCTTGGGTTCTAGTCACAGGTCACTACATAGAGATTATAAGTGTCTGCGCCTCCCCTTCCCCTCATGAGGAGGTTTTAACTGCAATGAGGTCTCCCCTCAGTCTTCTTTTCTTCAGTCTGAATAGACCAAGAAACATCAGCCATTCTTCACAAGCTTCCTTCAAGGACCTTCACCACCTTTGTTACCCTCATCTAGTAGTTTTTCCATCTAGACTTCACCATCCCAACTTGGATGCAAGAATGTCATGGGAGACCACAGCAAAAGCCTTGCTAAGAATGACAAGGCAGATGACAGCCTCTGCTTTCCCATCATTCATACATCTTGTCACTTCATCACAGGAGACAATCAGGTTGGTGAAATCTCCTACCTAATGTACCCAGAAATGGCTTCCAAGAGACTTTATCCTGCTTAGAACAATGTAGTCTACTTCTTTCAAATGGGGACTATTCTTCCGTTGTTTCTTTTCTTAACTAATTAAAGATCCATATCATACTGGAGAGAACATACTCATTCTCTAGCCAAGGTGATAAGAAGGCTGTAAATGCCTTATGAGACTTCTCTGATCATATAAGTAAACTTGTAATACATAAATAATAGTAAAAAAAATGCTAAGGAAACTCCCCAACACTGCTTTATAACTTGTAAGTCAGTTCCTCTGAAACTTTCACAGAATCTGTATTTGTTGGTATTGCATGGTTTGTATCTTCTCTTGGTGTGTCATGCAGACCTTTAATATGATCTTGCTCTGCTTTAGTTTTACCATCTGCATTTAGAAGAGCAAATGCTTGCTTTTGGCAAGCAGGCATTGCAAGTGAAGGAATTCACAGCACTGGACAGCAGGATTCAGTCATTTAATCCCCTACTGCACTGCATCCTACATCTAGAATGTAGGCTTGAAGTAACAAAAGTTGCTTTATGGAGCATTTGGGGAATATTTAAAACTGTCTAATGAAGTACAAGAGCTTACCAACAGGTCTACATTCCCAAGGAAGTTGCTTATTTAACTGCTCTGTAATGAGTGAGAACTCCCTGTGCAAGCCAAGACTGGTACAATAAACATGCACCTGATCTCTTCTAGTTTTTGGTTTGCATGGTCTGAGAAGAAAAATCAGTAATTTTGATTTACACAGCTACTGTCAAGTATACTTAACTTTTAAACAATTTTGGAAAAGACATGTGATAGAGCTCAGCTTCTTCAAACTTCCACGGATATTTCTTTTAAATATGTTTTTTCCTCATAGGGCAAACTGATAATAAAAACCAAGACTTCTAATCAATAGGAAAAACATACAAACTTACATCATTTCAGTACTCAAAATTACATATAAACCCATGGGATACTTATCAGTTTCAGGAGAGTTCACTTAGCTAAGATTTGAATGACAACTAAAAACATTTTTCCTGTTTTCTGCCAAGAAGAAAACAGTAATCTGAAGAGCGGAAGGGCAGAGGAGGAGGAGGGGAGAGAGAGACACAGAGAGACAGAGAGACACAGAGAGAGAAGGACTTCAACAAAAAATCCAAAGGCTTTAAGAGTTGCAAAATAGTGCACCTGACATCGAAAGAAAGCCACACATGTTATTTCAGGGACAATGGAAGTCAGTTACTGAAATCAGCTGTTTGGAAAGCAGAAAGGCATTAATGACAAGAAAACATGAAGCATAATTTGAGGGTTAGAAGTAGAGCAAGCTAGGAAAACTCAATATTATTTAAATTAGACTCTGCCAGTTAGTCAAAATCATGTGGATCATTTGGTTTTGACAATGTTTCAGTGATTTCCATTTTACCTTTGGGGAAAAACCAAGAATTTCTGTGCTTGTGTTGTATTGCTAAACTGGCAACCCCTAGGAGGTTGTTTGGAGAGTCTCTTTCACTTTCACAAAGTTTAGAGCATTAGAAAAGGCTTTTCTCTGACAGACTAGTATCAGAAGCACCTCTATAGTAATACAACCCATACTGGTGTTTTCACATCCACCAATGCTTCATGTTTCAGATATTAGGCTAACATTTTCTAATAAAATGCACTGAAAGGAGTTTATGTAGGTAAAAAGTAATAAAATGCTGTACAAATAAGTGATCTAACTTTAAATCCTTTTAAATATAAAAGGACACACACAGCACTAAAAGCTACTATTCAATGGCAGTAGCCAGTCACTGCACAACAGCTGCAGTGTACAAACCTACAGGGCTGCTGGCAATTCCACAGCTTGATAAATCTGTCAGTGAATCTACCATGTAAAGGAGGATACTGACCATTAGAAACATAAACTGCCACTGGAAAATCAAAGAACCATGTATGGACATGCCTGTGGTCAGGAAAAATGCAGGGAGCAGTCTAAAGTGAGCTCAGTCAAGCCTTTGTCACTGCACTCAGCGGGAGCTCCAGTTTATCCAAAAGCCAACAAATATTCCTTAACCGTTGATGCAGAATTTTGGTGGCACCTTGTTAACAAGCTCAAATAAAATACCAGTACAACAGAATTATAAATAATTTCAGTCTGCTCAATTTCTGCTGTCGGATGTGAACCATTTAATACAAACCTTCAAAAAACTGTTACAAACCACAAACATTTGGTTTCTAAAAAGAATAAAATGCTTTAGATTACCTATAACATAAATTCTACCCTCACCAACACTTGATCACAGAGATTAGACAATATCAGAAAGTTGGAGCAAGTAAGCAGAAGTCCAACAACCACATACACACAAAAATCCCCTGTTTTCTGAACAACTTTTAGAGTACCTGTAATGGCCAGTTACCAAACATAGGACATCCAGCTGATATTTTTTTGAAAACAATCCACAAAACATCCAGGTCAGAAGCTGTTCTCCTGTTTTCCACAGGACACAAAAAGTGTTCCCCTTATTCAGTAACACCATCTTTGCCAGTCCAGGATGAATTTGTTATGATCTCCATGGCTGGAAACCATGTAGCTGTTACAAGGTGTGATGTAGGTAATTTTTCTGAAGAGTTTCACTTTTGTCTAGCTGTTCTTTTGCCAGTGTCCTCTGAAAAAATGTCCATTCCTATGTGAAAGCCCTGGTGAACAGACTGCTCATCCCACCTCCAGATGGCAAACTGCTTTACAGACTGCCAGCCTGGCCCCCTACCCCCAATCACTTTTGCTGCTAAAACCTAAAATTCATATACATGGTACCTAACAGATCTTTTTGTCTTGTACCTTACTCTGGAATGACATGAGGGTTTTTTTTTTCTGGCAGCTCTTCTTTCATATTGGAGGGGAAAATTCTTGCAAGGTAAAGTACTACCTCAGCACTTAGCTAAAGAATACATGAACAGATTTTCAATTATCAGCAATTTTTACTGCTGATACATCTGCTGAATGTGTGCCTTGGTTGGACCACCTCATCTATTTGGCACTCCAGAGGTAGAATATGGATTTTCACTTCACTAGATTCATCAGAAATACCTCATTTTTCAAACAACTTTTTTTTTTCTTCTTTCCTAAAATCTACCTTTGTCCACACATAAAACTAAAGAGCTTTATCCTCTCAATAGGAAATCAAGCATATGACCTTGCCCTCAAAAAGACTGTCAAAACAAAATAAGATGTTTCTGCAATAAAGCCATCTGGTTTGGTGGTGGTTTTTTGTTTCTTGGTTTGGTTGGTTTTTTTCTGCTTTTTTCTGGGGGTTGTGGGGTTGTGGGGGGAATGCTTTCTTTGTGGGTTTTTTTAACCTGCTAAATCTCAGAGGGTTGCTGCTGTCCCAGAGAAGTAGTTCTTACTCCCATTGTAGGAAATCTTACGTCACTTCTTTTCATGAAGTGGGAATTTTTCCAGTATTAAGACTACACTCGCTTACTGATAAAGCTTTCAAGGGCTTATGCTTCTCAGTAACATGAAAAGTTATGAACAGGATGACAAATTGAAATCAAAGGCCATTCAGTCAAAGAACACCCCTCACCTTCCTTCATAAAATTCATCTGATATATTACAAAAGACAGTCAGAAATAAGTATTTCTGGTCTCTGAAAAGCTGTCAATTCTTACTTAATTTCAAAATTAGAGCAATAGTTGACATTCCAGAAAAAAAAAAAGTTTAAACTTGCCAGATATATTATTAAGGTGCAAATGCTTTAGCACAAATATGTACTTGCTTCAGGTGTCTCTCTCCTCTGAAGAGCTTGCTATGGGAAGCCACTTTTTTCAAAACAGAAGTTGGGATACTCTACCTAAACTGACTTGCATCTACAGCCCACAACTGAAACGTAACAAATATTTGATTTTTACCTTCTGAAATTAGTACAAATCAATTTCTGGTAAAATGTTTTTATTTGAAATGCCTCAAAAACCACTCCAAGTATTAGAAAAGAAAGCACTTCTGGAAGATAACATGTTTTGGAGGTAGGAACTTCCCATTTCATGCCTCAGAGAAAAATGTTGACAGCTTTTTTAATGTGAAAGAAATAATCTGCCACCATTGCAGATTACTATGGAAACAAGTCCGCTGTGAAAAAGACAAAGAATCACAGAATCACAGAACAGCTGAGGTTGGAAATGGAAGGGACCACTGGAGGATGTCATCCAGTCCAACCTCCTCGCTCAAGCTGGGCCACCCAGAGCAGGCTGCTCAGCACAATGTCTATGTCACATGTGCCAGCCTCCAAAATCTCCCTGAGCAACTTGTGCCAAAGTGCAGGCCCTCTCTTCATTTCCTGATGTTCAGAAGGAAGCTCCTGTGTTTCAGCTGGTGCTCATTGCCTCTAATCCTCAATCCCACAGAGCTGTCATAGGGAACTTCAAACAGAAGGGAATGCAACTACTACTTTTTCCTTTAAATGTCAGCTATTTTAGCCACTTATCCAGATAGCATACAACCCACAAATGAGGATGCAAGAACATAATATATTGTCCACTTGATTTAGGGCAAGAATATATTAAGGCCAAAGAAAATGAAATTATAAAATCATACTGCTGTTTGCCTATTTGGATAATAAAGAAGAAAACCCATCAACCTTTTTTTTTCCTTTTTCCAATGTGCATTTGCAACCTTCTCACTTGCAACCTTAAAATATAAAAAGGCATTTTTATCCTCAGTAGGAGGTAGTATACCAGAGGAAAAGAAATGTACAGTAAAAGAATAGTTAGCTCCCCAACTACACACATTCAGACAATCAAAAGCCATGAATTAAAAAAACTCAATTTAAAAGCTAACTTAACTTAGAAAAGTTCAATGCAGGAACTAGAAATTATTATGCCCTCTTTTTTTCCTCCCAAAAAAGGCATAATTTGGGAGAAACTTGCTGAGTGAAAGTTCTAAATCACAATTTTAACAACACACAATCAATTAATTCTGGTATGTATGTGACAAGAAAGAGGAAAGGCTACAAGCCTTGAACAATGCTTGTTCATTAGAACCTGGAAATCTTTTTAAAGCCTTCCACATTATGGTCCTTTTTTTCAGCTTGCTGCTTTCTGCGAAGTTTAAGAGCACCACAGTCACCAAGTAGAGGACCCTACATAACTGACTACAAAACAAACTGAATGTAATGCCAAAGATTTAATCATTGTAAACACGGAATTTACATACTTATCCAAATCCTCTTCCAGCAGAGTGATAAAGCTCATGGCACAATTTATTCATATTAAGGAAATTTATTACAAGTTCACTACCTGTGCTCCATCTGAAAAAGCTGTAATACAATAAATACAGTGATCGAAATTAAGGACTAACTACTGAATATAAGCAAATTAAGTTTTTTGAATAAAAATTCTTCTCTTCCAAAAAACCAACTATATATACTGGTGGACTCTTGCTACAAAGATTGTGTTTCTTGTGAACTTAAAAGTCTAATTAATTTAAAAGAGAAAACCTGAAGATACCATATGCTGAGAGCAGACAAAAGATTAAGTTTCAGCAGTGCTCAAAGAAGGGAGCCGAGTGGTATTTATTGCAAATACTGGTTGCTAGTTCAGACTGTCAAAACTTTGTTGTGAGGTCACACGTAAGTGACAGAGATCTGGCCTTCACTATTTATTACTAGGCAAAATTAAGAAAGAATTCAAAGATGTTCTAAGTACAATGTAAATTTTGCTTACAGTCAGGACAGTTTTAAACCCTTCAAATGATGATATTTGATACAGAAATGAAGAAACACAGAGAACTCAACTGTATAATTCCAGAATTAATACACTTTCTAAATCACTCCTTACATGAAAAAACTGTACACTTAATGAAGCTGGTTATCAAGGTATTGGGATGAGCACTTGTTTTTGTAACAAGTTATTTGCTTAACATTCAGTGCAGCATACCTGTGCTAGAAGCTAGGTATGAAACTGAGGCTAGCTGAGGGTAACAGCTTAACCACATTCACTAAGAGGCTACAAAGGAGATGCCAGAGCAAGACTCAAAAGGTTAGAAGAGAGTAAGCTGACCGCAGCAACACACTTATAGCATATTTCTGTTCCACATTAATGTAATTCTCTCCTTCACCAGCTTTCAGTGACTGAGGTGTGAAGATTACAAGAGAGCTGAATGTGTGAAGGAGCCGATGCAGAGCAGCAACAATCAAAGGCATAACACGCCAGGTTACCCTCAAACCTGGCAGACAACACAGTGGAACGGAGCAAGAATGATCAGGACATGAGGAGATCATAAAAAGGCCAGTACATTTTAACTTAGAGAAGAGGCAACTAAAGGACACTACACTTAAGCCTAAAAACATGAATTCATAGGTTTACATAACAGTATGAAAGTCATCAATTAGACAGGGAAGATTATCACAGAAGACTACAGGAAAGATACACTGAAAGAGAAAGGAAAATAATGTAAGTTAAGGAGGGCAATTCTGCAAAATATCTAAAAGAAATTACCCAGAAGGACTTTCATACAGGAGGAACTGGAAAAAGCACTAAGTATATCTCATATGAAATATAGATCATAGAAGTATACGGTTCAATAATATTACAGAACAAATATCATAATAATTTTTGCGATAACCACATATCAGAATACTGCTGCTTCCTAACTTACAGAAGATGTTTTAAAACTTAAGACTTTAGAGGGACAAGAAGCTGCACATGTTGCTCACAGGAGAAAAACAGCAGTGGAAAAATTTCAGGTAACTGCCTGAATACTGAAGAGTTGAACTGTGATCATTAAACAGTCTTCTAACTCAGAATGGAGAAACAGAGAGTTATCTTATGTTTTCATGGCTGTAGCAGAAATTAAACCACAGGACACAAGTTTTTTGAGTATTCTTGGAAAGCTCATCCTTTAACCATATATGGTCCAGCATCATACATAGTTGTTTTTACTGTTCATTTTTCTTTCTCTCTTAATCCCAAATGTGCAATAATTCTTTGCTACTATGACTAGATCTGCTACACCATTGTACAGAAATATCAAAACATTCATTTCTCTCACTGCAGCAGTTTTAAAAATTTATTTCACTCATCCTTCTTTGTACCTGAGGCATATTGCCAAATAATACAAGACTGACAATGTGAAATTAAGCCAATAATCTAGCCCAAGTAGCACGCTAATGATAATGTACATTTCACCAAGGACTTCTTTTTAATTGAAAGTGTTAACGCTACCCAGAGAGAACACTTCAGCTTTCCCATCCATCAGAAGACTCAAATATTCACTCATTTCTTAAGTTGGACAGCAAGCAGATGTTATGAACAGAAAGCTCAGAACTCCAGTCAAAGCTTATTTGGAAAACATGAAGGATCTGGCTGCCACATTAAGTACAGCAACTCCCCAGGGTGAATCCTTTTGCCTTTTCTCTTCCCAACAGCTCAACTTCAGATGCATATGGATACTGCCACCAGCACTTCCACTACTGCAAAAGCCCATATGAGCTTTGTCCATCCTTTTGTGACACTACCTTAATGAGAAGTCAATATATTTATAAGCACATTGTCAGAACATTGTTCACTTTGCCTCTGAAAAGCAAAGTTCTAAGAACAGGGAGACTATCCTAGGTGTACTACTACCAATTAGCAGTAGCAGTATTATCAAGCACTAGTAGTACCACTAGTAACTAATAGTAGTAGTAATACTACTAGTAGTCAGTTACATTCAGGAGATTTTTCTTCAATTGCATTGCTTAAATCTTACTTAAGAAATTTAAAGTTATTTACAGTTATTTATTCTGCAGTATAATTACCACCTGTTTTTGTTCTCTCATTAGAACACAAACAAAGGAGACATGAGACATGGTTTTTGGTATTCCTAATTTCAAGGAAGCAACAAGTTGATTTAGCTAGTGGACAGAATCCAGACTTCTAAAGCAGGTGCAAAAACATAATCTCCAACTGGAATACAGCAAACAGCTGAAAACACTCTTCAAAGAAAACCACTAGATTTGTAGGGGTTTGTAAGATCTTCTAAGCTCCATCCAACTCTAGTGCAATTACAGCTTTGTACACTATGGCTTAACAGCAAGATTTTCTATTAAGATATCACTTAGGAATGACATGGAAAAAAAGGCAATCCCAGCAGTGGAATGTGGAGTGAACATATTCCCAGAAAGCAGGGGAAGGAGAGATCAGGAGATTCGCTAAGTCATCTTGTAGAAGCAGTGATGGGTTACTATAAAAGCTTCCTAATTATTCATAGCAATTAAAAATCAAGGTTGTTGACCCAGTTACTTACCATTTTAAAGAGGAAAAATCATTTAACTAACTTCATAAGTAAAAGCAGGGTGAGGGCCAAAAAATACCTTCAAGGAGATGAAAGAAGACAAAATCATTATTGAAATCAGAGGGAGTTCTCTGTGCAACCTTTGTTCCCATTGCCAGGGCACAGCCTCCACATTTCCAGAATATCCTCAGGACATGCTCTATTCAGGAGCAAGCAGAGCAGCACACTACCAGTAAAGTAAATGAGGAAGACATGACACAGCCAGGCAAATATGCTTGATTAAGTGTGGGCAGAACTGTTGAGCTAAGGAGGGTTTATCCTCATCTGTCTAACATGGTTCTGCAATTAATGGACGAGATCTTCAAATTTTCAAAGCAATCCGTTTCAAAGCAATCCTCATTTTCTAGCCTATTAAAATCAGCAACAGGCATGACCTGGGGTCAAAGAGAAGAAAAACATACAACAGAATTATGACAGTATTTAACAATAGCAAGTGAGGAGCAAATGAAGTGACTGATGAAATTCACTGCCAGTAAAAAAAAGTTCATGCAAGGAGAAAGATCATCCCGGCTACACTTGTGGACCAAAACCTTCCTTTTGCCTTCTCCCCTTAAATGGAAACATTCTATTTGTTCATCTGTTAATTTTATGAGAAGTTCTGCATTGAGAAGAATCAGAAAAAGACCACAGAACAAGACTGAAAAATACCTCAGGGTTTTCCAGTACCTTGATAACTGCATTCTTAAGAACCTGTAATTAGTCAGAGAACACTGATTAAATAGATGGGTGTGGGGAAAAGCAGGAGATGGCATACAGATCTGGACTCTTCAGCTTTTAAATTGCTTGAGTGAGTATAATGCTGCCAAAAAGAATGTTGATGAAAAACATTCACTGTACCTCAAAAGAAGTCCAGCCCACTGAACACAATATGCCTAGTAGAACTTCCCCCGCTGGAAATCCCTGACCAGGACTTCTTGAAGCTTGGTAATATGACGGGACAGGTACAATTGACTAGTACTTGTCAGATACCAGCTTAGGACTAGCCAGTATCTGACAAAACATGAACAATTTGCCTCAAAAGCCATTGTTCACCTTCTACAAACAGTCCTGCAGACTTCTAAGTCCAGCTGTTTTGGGACAAGTTTCAGGTTTTGGAAAACTCTTCAGTACTTCTGTGTGGTATCAGTAAAGCTGCAAAACAGAACAGGGCACCATCAACAGGACTGACAGCAGTCCTCATCAGGAGATAAAACCCATTAATAGACATTGTGTGGTTACTGGGGACAAGCAGTTTTTCACAGCCCTGGTAGTTCCTGTCAGATTAGTAAGTGCTGAAAAGGCCAAAAGAACATTCTTGACCCCAGGTCAGGTAAATTTTCTATGACACTTTTCTCCTCACTCTATAAGTAGTCTGCTTGATTACAGTTACTCCTTTTTGCATCATCTATTTGCAGCACTTTGCAAAATACAGCCCCACCAAGCACAACAGCTATGTAAGTAAAGAACTCTGCACCATGAAGAAAAAAGCATGGCATGTTGTTTCCTGGTTCAGAAGCCCCATACCAAGTCTGTGATTTTCCTGGAACACGACCAAGCATCAGCTGTCAATTTCTAGCAGTACGCAAGCATTGAGGGAAGGCTGAACTTCTTTAGATTGCTCAACACTCAGCACATGACAGACTCTTCTGGCCTCAGGTGCCTGGAAACTGAAATCAGAGGGATGAATAGCAGATAACATTAGAGCTGCAGAAGTCACAAGAGAAGAAAGAATTCCAGAGGAAGTTATGGTTTTGTTTATTTTCTTCCTCAAGACACCCAGAGGCGATGGATGTTAAGGCAAGTTGAAACACAGGGAAATATTATTAGGAATGAGGACATGAATATCAAGGAAATAAACATGAGAATGTATGACCAAGACTAAACAGTGGGGGAAAATGGAACTGGAGAGAATTCCTGCCAGACACAAGCTCAACCTGTCTAATACTAAAAGATTTCCACTTCTAATCGTGGGATGTTATTACATCTTCAAAATATCCTTTTAAGAGAGCACAACACAGAGCAGCAACTAAAGTAAGTGCTCTCAATACAATCTCTCAGAAAGACTGAAAGCTTTGCTTAATGCTTCTAATAAACCTAGGTCCAGATCATCTTTCAAGAGCCACTTTGAGAGAGAAGTGCACAATTCAGATGATATAATTCAAGTATGAGCAGTTTGCATTAATAAACCTTTTAATTTAATGTTATTTCTCCTAGAATCAAATGACTAAGCCATGCTCTGGATTTCTAGACACAGATCCTCACTTGTCTAACTGCCAATGTGTCTACATTATTTTCATAACAGAAGCAACATCTTACAATGGGAAACTCACTAAGTTTTTACAGGAAATTGTTTCTCTCCAAAAACCTCAACCATACTAAAAAGCCTATGAGAATGAGTAAGTTGAAAATAACTGTGATGCTAAAGTGTTTTTAATGAACGGTTCATCTGGGGGAGGAAGGGCAGTCACACGCTTGGTTCCGTATGACAGGGTTCATACATTTCTGTGAAATGGTAACATGCTTCTGGGCGATAAGGGCAATTCAGGTTTTCTGCTTTTCACTTGATATGAAAGAAAAGCTGTCTAATATTCATCATATGCCTTGTATATGGTTTACATCGTATTTGCTTGTGTATATCAAGTACCAGACAAAAAGCACCAACCCTGTATTAGTACTGTATAGGAGGAAAAGCACTGGAGCTACATGAGTAGATCATACAGCAGAGTCTGGTAAAAATTACGTTCAGCAGCTGAGGTTAGCATTTATCAGCCTACAAGCTGATGCTTTGCAATATTATTTGGGGTCAGGCAGGAAGGATCAGTACCTCAAAGTGAGAAGTCTCTAGCTTCAGTCCCCTGATTTGTGGGGATCCCTCAAAATTGCAGTTACAGAGTGCATAAGCTGTTCTCTTTGATTCACGAACAATCTGAATCACGTAAGTGAAGGTAAAGTTCAAGGAAATATCTGCACATTGAGGCCAGTGTGAGTGTGAGTGTGATTTTTTTCATTCACTTTACACTACTGTAGAATTGTATGCAATGGAAAAAATACATTTCTTCCTGTAAAAACAAATTTTCTCTCTTTTTCTCTTCCTCCCAAGTTCCCAAGTATATGTACCTTCCTCACTGATGCTATCTCTATCACTATTTCTACATGGTAAATTTTTTAAAGAGCCAAAAATATATTAAAAAAAAATCAATGTCATCACTACTTCTACAAAGCACTTATTTGTGTTTACTGTGTATATCCCAGTAGCTTCCTAAAGACTATCAAAATGGATTGCAATAGGTACGATGGATGACAAAAGGAGGAAGTATTACCTGGACATTACTTCACAGGCAGAAAAAGAGTGGTTGCAATCTCTTCACTTTCTTTTCCTGATCCCACCTTAGAGCAGCACTACCAATGAGGGAAACACTCCCAGATTTCCTACATTCTGTAGGTATGTATCTGTTAGAACACCCAGTGAACCTGGACAAATGGTTTACCCCAGTTAACACCTACTGCTAGTGTTAAATTGCAACAGTACATTCATCCAGTTTAGGAGTAGGTGCTCAGAAGCCAGGTGATAATGTGCAGCTACTTCCACTATTCCCAGCTGCAGCTTAAGAATACATGAAGTTATTACCCTAGAAACACAGTTTTTGGGATATTCCTTGTATTGTTTCTACATAGCTAATAAAAGTGTAGACACCTAATTCAGAGCTTCTTGACACGAATTAGAGAAAACACACATGCACAAGCCAAATGTTTTATGAACTCTGGAAAGACCAAAGCTGTCCTTATCTCCCTTAAGCAACCAATGCCAGCCTAACACTCAAAAAACTACAACAAACCAAACCAGCTCTTGCAGCCTGTCTAGGTTTCACCTCATTCCTCTGTTTTGGCCCAAATCTCCACAGTATCACACTCAGTAAAAAGAAACACTGAAACACTTCTAGCAGCAGATTCAGATGGTGTTCTTTAAAGAGACTGTGCATCATCCCAGTGAAAGCTTCACAGAGGGACAATCTACCTAAGAGTTCATGAAAAGACTCCTCACCCACTCATTCCAGTGAAGAACTGATCCCTTCAAACACAAATCAGATTTTCTTCAAACAACACAGATGTCTTTGATCACTTTGGAAACGCTAGAAAGGGGCACATATTCACCACAGTACAAAATACAAGATGAGTCACCTACAGCAAAACCAACTAATGCTTACAGATACCAGTTTTTCCTTGGTATGCAAACCAAGTGCTACTTGGAAAGGAGCACTTCCTTACAAGCACGAGGACAGAAGACATTTCCCTTTAATCTTTACTCATAAACCCATGCACTCTTCCAGAAACATGGTTTCACTACTGAGTAAAGTTTATTACTCTCTATTCCTGTCAACAACCTTGCTGACCTCTGTCCTTACATGAAAATATGTTATCAAAGCTCCCTCTGTCCTAGTGATGGATGTGACTGCTTTCTGAAGTTTACTCTGAACATCACAGCCACTGACATTTTACCACAAGATGAGTATTAGATAGACATAATCCACCTAAAAGATTGTTGCAATAACATGCTCAAAAATCTAGGTACCAGATTCACAAAGACAATGGAAAAAGTGCAGAAATTTAAGTCAAATGGCAAAGCAGCAGGTCAGTCGTAAGTAGATTTTACTGAAAATCACAGATTAGTCTGAACATTACTGTTTCCATTCCATTTATATAGCTGGATTATTTCTGCATCTTTGTTAGTCCTGCACTTGCTTTCTCTCTGATGTGGGGGTGGGGGTGAGCCAACACAAAAAAAAATCACAACTACAAAATCCCCACAATGTCACAATTTTCTGAAAGTCTCCAAGGTAAAGTTAGAAATCTGAAATCCTCTAAAAGCTAAGCAAAAGACATGCTACATGAATCTGTATCTACATCAAAAAGTTGTGGTTTAGCATTTCAATTGGAATTTCATTATTTTATTTTTTCAGTAATCCCAGACCTCTCCCCAATGGCAAACTCACAAGTACAAATAGCATCTTTATTTCTGACAAGTGAGTAATCTAGTAGGAGTCACAGCCTTTTTCTAGATCCTTCTGTATATTTTTACTTTTTTTTAATATAATGGCTGCAAAGCAGCCCATTTTCAATTTCAAATGCAAGCTATAGGATGTGAAACCCAGAAAAACCTGCCTTTAGGGTCAACTACAATACCCTTTTCATCTGTAGAACTTTCCTAGGCAGCAAACTGTTTAAGGCATAAGCAATCACAAACCAAAATATACAACATGCTGAATTCACTCTACTTCCCTGTATTAGCTTTATCACCCAGTTTGTCATACAACTCGTCTTGCTCCAGGACATCTTATGGAAAGAAATTGTGTTTCCTTCTTCAAGGAACTGTCTTGGAGCTGTGGGAAAGTCATGACATCAAAATCTTTGTGCAGCCAAAGTTCAGGTAGCACATACATCCAGGCAATGTTTGTCTGCACCGGTTACTTATGTGGATAATTACAGATTTTTTTCACACCATCTTGTGTGGCAAGGTTTTGGTGGCTGGCTACAGGGATAACCTCTGTAGAGGTCAGACGATGTTAGAAGCTTCCTCTCTGTGCCAGAGCCAGTGCAGCCAGCTCCAAAACAGAACCACCACTGGCCAAGGCCAAGCCCATTGGTGACAGCGGATCTGTCACAGCATGTGACAAATCATGTCACAGCACAGTGGACAGCATCTCTAAGATAACATATTTAAGAAGGGGAAAAACTGCAGCAAAGCCAACCTCAAGGTCAGTGAAAAAGCTATGAGAGGAGATGCTCCAGGCACTGGAGCAGAAATTCTTCTGCAGCCTGTGCTGAAGACTATGGTGAGGCAGGCTATCCTCCTGCAGCCCAATGAGGTTCATGGTGCAGCAGAGATCACCTGCAACTCACGGAGGACTCCACATCTGTGCAGGTGCCTGAAGGAGGGTGTAGCCATGCGAAAACAAACTAGGGCAGCTCATGAGGAACTGCAGCCTTGGGAAAGACCCATGCTGGAAAAGTTGGGAGGGACCTCACGCTGCAGCAGGGAAAGAACATGAGGAGGGACGAGCAGCAGAGACAACTGTGATAAACTGACCACAGCCCCCATCCCCCACTTTCCTGAGCAACTCAGACGGAAGAGGAAGAAAAGTCTGGAGCTGAAGTTGAACATGGGAAGAAAGGAGAGGTGGGGGCAAGATGTTTTAAGATTTGTTTTTATTTCTCATTATCCTTCTCTGACTTTTCAATGGCAATTAATTAAATTATTTCTCCAAATCAAGTCTGTTTTGCCTGTGACCATACTTGCTGAACCTTCTATCATACATTTTCTTCACCATCCAGATGAGGAAGGTGAGTGATTAGAGTGGCTTTGATGGGCACCTTGCATTCAGCCAAAGTTATCTCATCACAACATAACCTCCTTTCTCCACTGAATTTTACTTCAGTTTCCATATTCTCTCATTTTATATGTTCTGCACAAATGAACTATACTCTGAAATTTGCATCACGTCACCTAATTCATTAACATGCTACAGAGGCAACAGTAGATTTAGTATTTCCTTCTCTTTAGTTGCCAATTCTCAGCTTGCGGTATCTTCTTTAACTTAGTAAGGTAAAGTATCTCATTGCTGGGTGATCTTGCCTGGCCAGTTATCACCCATTCTCACTCTGTTCCCTCAGGAATTCCCACAACCCCATCACACTCTTACCTTTCTCAAGTAAACAAGACCCAGCTCTCCCAAACACTCCTACTACCATAGCTCCTTGTGCTCCAACTGATACTCATGGTAATATCTGAAAGCAAAAGCAGCAACACAGATGCACGTCAGCCAATACCTGTGACATATCCACATAGCTCAGCAGTTTTCAGTTGTTTGCCTAGCAGCTTAGCAGACAAAATCCCCTCTGACATGAAAACTTTGAGAAAGAGGACAAGTTACTGCAGTTATATCCAGGCTATATGGTCATTTTAAGAGACTAACTTATTTTGATGGGAATTGTTATCACCAGTATTTTTATACAACTGAACAAACTACCACTGTTGCTCTTAATGAAGGCATACCTCTCTCCAGTCCAGAACACAGGGCTCCCACATTTACACAAAAAGTATATACACGGATTTAAAGACACATATAGTCCAGTTTTCTTTTAGGTATATTTCAGCTGAACTCAAGATCTCAGTAAGTAGCATACAGAACTGGAAGCGAAGTTTCTAAGTGGCTGGGTCATCACAGCCCCAATAGCAAATCATTAGCTATACCACTGCATATTGTAGACAAGTTTCACAAAAAGACCACCTGTAAGTTTACAATGCATACAACACACATAATTCTAGGAAACCAGTTTCAGCAGAGCCAGTTTCAGCAAACCTTTTTTATATACCTTACATAATGCACTGAGGCAGTCAGAAGTAGAGGACTGTGGTCACTGCCCAACAGCAGATCTTTTCAAGAGACACAGAGATGACTGTTTACATATATGAGGTATCTAAATTTGCATGTTTGTCTGTGAGCATTTCCACGTGCATGTGCTGTTTGTCTCTAGAAGTAAACAAACTCAAAGTATGCATGTCAAAAGAAAGAAGGTCAGGACTTAAGACACTGGATTTAACATCAGTCATCTCATCACCAGTTTTGAACTCTCAAGCCTTCTTTAAGATCACCAGTATGGGAGTAAGAGTAACAGCCAGTGGAAAAATAGAGACTAGTCAGCAGAAATGTGTATGTAAAGGCAACTTCGAATGAGTAACAACCTTGTGACTTGAGATAGACCAATTCTTGTTTCAGAAGGCTACCCTTTTCAATTTCAATAGCTTCTGTGTTATCTTCAAAGCAAAACAAAAATTTCTAATAGCCTCTCCATAGTAATGAAGATCAGCCATTGAACTTTTGGAAGAATGTCTCTTGCCCTGCTCTTTACAAATACAGACTTCAGAGTACAATTGCACGACTTGTTAAACCCAGGAATAAAGAATGAAATCAACACAGACCAGTAGATCAGACATTAATTCTGTCTTCATGATACTTGATTTGCAAAGTTGAAGCATGACTATTTATGGCTGATGATGAGAATTATGTCTACACTTCTGAAGGCAATAGAGCAAATCTGCTTCTTAAAACCTGCCTCCATCTGCTCTGTTTCACAATGCTTTCTGAAAAGTAACATCTGCAGTGCTTACATGAGTAAATTTAGAACTTAAGCTCTCGCTGCCCAAGTTTTTCCAAAACAAAATATGTTATAGCCACAGCAAAACTCCTCAAGTTCAGACAACCAGAGATCAGACTGCCACATTTCTTCTTAATATATAAAACAATCAAAGTTCATTCCCTCTTCTGTCATAAGTAATACATTCGTAACAATAGCAGCTTGCTTCATGTGTGAAAGTCTTCCTTTGTAACACCATAAAAAGAAAGTTCTGACACCAGTTTGCAGTTTATACAAAACCCTCACAAGGAATCCAAGCAGTTGAACCAAGATAGTATTTTGTTTACCAGTGCTGAGAATCATTTTCATGTTCCAGAAGTGTGTCTCCCAGAACATTATTTTTCACCCTTAGCCTGCCAACTGTATTTTCCACTGAGGACACTGGGCAGTTCTGGAGAACAGGTAACCACATGTCCTGGTTTCCCCTCTTTTAAGACTTTATTATATAGCTCTCCCCTTTTAATGTCACTGCTCCAATGATAACATAAAAAGCTTCAATGGTCATAAGAATGCTGAACATAATAATCTGCAAGAGGTGCAATTCAGCCCACCAGAGGTTTTTTACTGCACTTTGAAATTTGTTCCTCCTGCAATAGCCTTGAAAAGAACAAGCTTAATTGGCCTGGGAGGTAGAAAAAGCAAGGAAAATTCCCGCACAGCCAGAAGAACAATCCAGGAGATTCCAGCATGACTCCTCAAATGAGCTGAAAGGAGAACAAAAATTTTAAACACAAGGACAGCAAAGCCAAGACAGCAGGAGCTAGGCAAAGCAAGGTAAAGGTTTTAAACACTAATGTTTTATAGGAAATCACATCTTAAATTAATCACATGGACTGACTGTGAGGAAGAGGCAGCTGACACCCACACTCCAAAAAGGCACCACATGGGCCCAAACATGGCTGAAAATTTCTTTTCGGTACCACACATAGCTGCTAGGAACTTGAGATTTCAAACACCTATAAGCAGGTTGTGTACATAAGAGAATACACAAGTATATTTGTAAGCCACAATTCTCCAGTGTCTATAATCCAAGAACCAGACCAAAATGGGTGTATTGATGAGTTACCCTGTTTCTCAAAAAGAACAAACTCTCCCAGAATGAGCATTTCAATGTCACTTTTATGTCTAAGAAGACCATCCTTGCCCCTTTGGATACACTGATTGAGTTATGACAGCGTAACTTTCTAGCACAGGCAATCCCTAAGCAGTATATATATCCAAATATACTGCATAATAAATATCAAAGCATGTCAGTATACAGATTTTCAACAACAGTCACACCAACTGTACTAAGCAGTATTAAAGTCTTCTCACCCAGTGCTCTCTACAGAGATTATAAGATCTTTCATGGTTATGCTAGACCTTCCTCTGAAGAGATGCAATAAACCTTAAGAGAACATTTCTTCTTCAAATTGTGTAAATTTAAGATCTTTAGAAGATCAAAATTAAAACCACTCCAGGTGGCAACCATTCAGGTATCTGTTTTCTGGACAATGAACTCTATTTTGAAAATCTGTAGAGACATAAAAGACCATAACTAGATATGGTGCTTCTCTTACAGCACTGTACCGTGGTAGAATGATCTCCTATGTCTTGCTTTCTAATCCAAACTATTATAATATTTCTTTACCTCTCTTGCTACTTGAGACCAAAACAACCCAAGGGGCTAAACCAGCAGAAAATGGAGAAATAACAAAGGTGCAGAAGAGCTAAGTTACTAGAAACAGTTAACTCTCTATTATATCAGTCTGAAACAGAAAATGCAGCATCCAAAAAACACCTGATAGGAAACAAAATCTTGACATAATGCAGCAATGTTACAGAAACACTACAGAATAATAAATGAAACAAATGGCACTAGTCTTTTTTTTTAAATGCTTTAAAACTACTTTTACTCAACCTAGCTGAACACTCAGTAACTCCAGAACACTGGCATACTCATTTGGCTTCACTACCCACCCTGCCACACAGCCTCCACACAGCCCATAAACAAGAGATACAGATGATGCTTCAGTTAATTCACAGTAAACAAGTCCATAACAGTATGGGCAATTCATTTGCTTTGAAAATTCTCTTTTATGGCACAGATGTTTTAAGAGTGATCCTCAAAAGAGATCAGTTGTTACATGAACATCAGAAATAATGAAAATCTGTGTTCATGGAACTTTGTTATGTATTTTTTTTTCTCTGGCAATAACACAGTTCGCCTCCAAATACTTACAATTCCCATTCCCTGCAATTCCTTTGGTTTCCCTAGTCCTCAAGATCCTCCTTTATTTCCTGTCTCCTTGCCAGAGAGACTGTACACTGCAGCTGTTAGGAAGCAAAATACTGTCCAACTGCCCAACAAATGCCTGTGTCCATGGATCAGTAAGTCAGACAAAACAGTATCAGATCTCTTCAAGCTGTTTGCTTCCGAGATCAGACTCATTTATCTGATACTCAGCAGTAATTTACTAGAAGTCTTTTAAAAACAGTAAAAAGCCTCCCTCAGGTTTGAAGCTATTTACAGAGAAACAGGACTAAGTGAACAAATATGACAGCTTTACTGAAGAATGACAATTTCACTTTTACATGGGAAAGTGGCCTGAGGAGGTCATATACCACAGCTTTTCACTCTTTTCCTACTTCCTGCTGTGTTCGTATTTTATATTATTGACTGAATTCTTGTTTGTACCATTCTCCCTTAAAAATAATATAGAAAATGTATACACTATTAGAGTTATCATATTAAAAACACTGGTTTGGTAAAGACTAACAAAAAAGGATGTGAATACACCAGTGAATACACTTTCATCTTTTTTACATACCCTCCAAGCCTGGGAAAAAAAATCCCTCTCACTGCTGAACACACTTCTTAACTGATTTATCTGGCACTGTCTGAGAATGTACGAAGTATGACAGGAAAGACAGACCCAACATCACCTATACTTTTAGGACTGAAAAGTAAAAAATGAACTGCATATTTTTGTCTGCCATATGAAAACAGAGTGTTTGTACATAAACCAGCAAGTAAGTTAGGAAGAAGGGCTGAGAGGCGGAAGTGTAGCTCTGCTTTAAATACAAAGATCTATTGATGCTTTACCCAGAAGCATTTACACATTAAATACCCATCACAAACGGTACTTTTGGGTGCATGGGGAGGAAGCATGTGAAAAAAATCAAGGCTGAAAAAAAAAACCAGTCTCACAGGACTGAGGTGACACTTGTATGCCGATGAAAACTGAGTTCTCACCATCACTTCAGACCTTGTGCAACTAAACCAGTCTCAAATTGCTATTCCTTCTCTATTTGCAGTGCCTGAAGCAGGCATTCCAAGGCTAAAGGTAATATGCTCACTACAGTGTAATAGAAAGCTTTTCAGGCTGCAAGAAGCTGCTGGATATCTGATAATTCAATCCCCCTGCTCAGACCAGGCCAATCCAGCGCAGTGCTTGGTCTAACAAAGTTCTGAATCTCTCCAAAATTGCAAGGTCCATAATGTCCACAATTCCCTGTTTCAGAGTGAAGAGAGATTCCACCTAAAAATATCTGCCACACAGTTAGGTGTTTCAGCCTGAGCCCTACTCCCAGGGATGAGCTTCACCAGCATGCAAAAGTCTGGCACTATCTTTTCTTAATCTGCCATAAGAGGCAGATAGAGGCCATAGTATCTCTCAGGTGGGACCTCCCCCAGGCCATCTCTCCAACCATGTTCTGCAATTCTGGTGTCCTCTACCTCTACTCACAGGTCCCACGCTCCGTCCCTATGTGAGCTTGCTGCCCTTGGGCGAGCAAGCTCCACTAGGTCAGGAGCTGCTGCCACCCTTCAACCCCCACGTGGCACACAACTCTTCTGCCCCAGAGCATGCCTCAGCCTTTGCTGAATGCCATAAGGTCCCCAATTCTCCAGGCTGTCCTGGAGACAAGGTCCCTCAGAATAGCACATACTGCACCCCAACATACTGACTGGTCATCACTATATAATGTAATCAGTGAGATAGCTGAGGGTCACTATTCCACCAGAGAAATATGTTCTTCCATGATTGGTTTTTTTCCAGGTTTGTAAGGTGACACAATCCTAGTCACTACTGAATATTTTTTACCATATTTACCACTTTCATAGCTCTCCCTTAATCCTCCATGTTCAGAATGCCTCATCAAACAAAAAGCTGCCAGAATGCAACAGATCCTTTAGGTTATTTTTCCTCAGTGTCCAAATTCTTCATTAGAAGTATTTTTTGGCATCTCGTTGCATAAAAGCAAAATCAATACCCTATGGACACAAGAGACAGACAGTGTTTCAAAAATTAAATTAAGTTTTAATAAAGAAAAGAATGTTTTTCTATCTCATTCACTTTTTCATTCCAACTCAACAAGCCCTTATGATGAACAACATCCAATACATCTTGACTCTCATTTTCTTGAAATATGTCCCTGCAGTATGTAGCTCAGTTTGCTGATCTTTACAAGCATAATCACATATTTCTTAAGTCTGAAGACACTTGTCACACCGGTGGCTAAAAGCTTTCACTTCCAAGCTTCCCAAAATCAAAATACATTTCTGGAACAGCTCAGAAGTCTAACCTGTAACCAACCTCCAAAATAAGCTGCAAAAGCACTTTTCAGATCATATCATATACACTTTATGTAAACTTGCTCAATAACACACACAAACCACAACGATTACAGACTCACAGGGTTTCTCTGGCAAAAGGCTCAATATCCTATTACTAAATCTGCATGATAACTCTTTCCAAAAACTACTGCTTACTCTGCTTGGCCTTGGGCCATTTCAACTTATAAACAGGAAAAAAATGATGCCATGGAAAAGATATATGCAGAAAGCCTGCACACACTAAAAAAAAGCAGATAAACACTTTTTTTTTTTTTAATGAAATTTCAAAAAATCACTTTAAGATGTTGACTTGTAGGTAGGGAGGCAAAAAATCCACCACAATCCAGATCCCACAAACATTTGCACAGTCTCCTAAAGAAAGCAAAAGTATCCATGTGCCTAAAATCTAAAACTTCACAGAGCAAGAACCCAAGCAGAGAGTAAACACAAATATCTAATATTTTCACTCTGCAACCTGAACATACTTTAGGTGCCAGGCAGCAAAAGATGAAGAGGAGATAAATTTCAGCTGTGCTGAAAAAACAGGCAGCAAATGTTTTCAAACTGTATGTTGCTGTTCCACAGTGCAGGTTCAATCATACAGCACAGGAGCTGTTCCAAGTATTCTCCAACTGTTCTATATATACAGCTAATGTTTCTAGCCAATGTTCATGGTTTAATAGCTGTTCCTCAGGCTCCTGCACACCTAGAAGTCATGCAAACAAATACAGCGCACGGCTTTTAGCAATTTTTAGACTAATTAATGGTAGTCTTCCTAACAGGGAATTCTCCAGGCATGCAGATTATGAAGTATTTTAATAAGATTCACAGAATTCATACTTTACTCCTCCACAGGCTGGCAGAAAATTTATAACTTCACTACCTTCCTTGTACTCTCCTTCCCGAAAAATATGCACAAGCACAAAAGTCTTTCAAAAATTTTTTGGAAGACTGGTAGTATTACAGAAAGAAATGCAGTTCCACTATTCATAAAGGATATCAGAAACAATTATAAAAACTCTCCCACCATTTAAGCAATATTCTTTATTGATACTGGTCCACACCCTTTTGCTACAGTTGTGTACCTTACACTGAACAGAAATTCAGTTGAAGACTTAAGGAAGTTTTTCAGAGGGTTATTTTGCTGGAATTTTTTTATTGCTGTTTTTGAGGGGGGTGGTGTGGTTTGGTTTTTGTAATTGAAATGCTAGAGTACATTTCCTGTAATACTTTAATTTCCTATTTGGGAATGTCCTAGAAGTTGGTGACCAAGCCCAAATGCTTAGAGGTGTGAGCTTTGAAATACTACAGTGAAGACTGGCTATTATGACAGCCTATGTTCAAGCAAACCACACCAGGGCTTGCATAAGAGGGACGATGCAGAGACAGCCTAAACACAGAGCCAGGCCAAATGGGAACAGCAAATCAGGAACTTAGAGCTGTGATGCCAAGCTCTCCATTGAGAACATCTAAGGAATAGAGTTTTAACAAAGAACATTTGGAGCATGTGTGTGCTTTTTAGAAGGTTAGAAAACACTGTGTATCATGCTTGCTTAAAATAGTTATGAAAATACCTACAACCTACTATTTTAAAAAATTTCCTGCATCTTTCCTAAAGCGAAGTATACATTATTTGCCCTACACTACACATCAAGCAGCTTCCTGAAAGAAACTTATATTTTAAGTCATCAAAGCACAAGAACAAGAATATTTTTTCTATCAAGAATGGAGCATCTTTTCTTTATGCAAGGAATTCTAACAACCAAGCATTTACTGTATTGCACATACACAAACAAGAAAAAAATGGTTTAGGAGAAGCATAGAAGAATGCAAGTAGAAGGTGTTAAGAAAAGGTATTACAGACGGTATAACATAACAAAAGAAACAAAACCCAGAAAAACAAAGGTGGGGAAAAGGAGCACTATTTTATTAAAATATTCATGTAATGGGAGCTCTCAGAGTGCCATGATTTAACCCTGACTAAGTATCAGCAGCTCCATCTCTCTCCCCCCTTGCCAGTGGGGAAGCGAGCAAGTATCAGACTGATACCACCACATTGACTGATACCCAGAGTGCCTGCCAGGAAGAAAATTTACTCTATTCTAGCCCAAACCAGGGCGCTGCAAAATTCCCTCTGTTCTGGTACCCTACCTTCCTGTTAACCCATTCACATCTTGCATCACATTAACAGTTACAATTCTTATGTTTAGATTACACTTCCCCATTTGAACTTCTAATATGAAGCAGATGCCATATGAGATCATTTGAAATACCTAAGGTGCAAGAACTAACAAAAAAATTGCAAAGCTACTGGTTGAAAAATATGTAAAGCCTATCTTTTTCAAGGGGAAAAAAAAAAGTCAAAAAGATTCTGTCTGCATGCTGCATGTGGATTTCATTTTCCCAAGATAATTTGAGGGTGAAAAAAGGTCTGTATAAGCAGCAAAATTAAACATAAAAAGGCAAAGAAAAAAGCTCTGAACCCCACCATTATTTTTAATTGAACACAGCTTTTCCAAGAATTTACAATGTTCTCAATCATGCTTATTAATAGTCTTTAAAGCATTTTCTCATTTTAACCTTTCTGTGACAAGGAAAATATATTTCTCAGGCTCAGTATTTTGATGACTTGGGCCAAAAGGATAATTTAGATAATTTCATAAGCAGATGTTGCAAAGTGGAGCACGCATTTCCAAATTAAAGACATATCTTTGGTCTTCTTGCTATTATTAAACTGAAATTTGTACTTTAGTGAATAGTCTGAATTTTCAATTTCCATGCTTCTGCATATTTTACACCTAAAATATGCCAGATTAGACAAGGATCAAGTTGTTCATACTCTATGAACTACAATCAAAAGAACTGTATATTAATTTTGTATTAAATATTTTCTTTAAAATAGATTTGTTTCAGTCTCACACTATCCTTAAATACTTATGTTGGGCAGGGGGTGGCAGTGTATTAATTCTTGCTAGCATCCACTTGAGCTGCCTTGATGCTGGCACCTAAAAGGCACACCTCTGAAGAACAATTTCAGACCATAAAATTATAATTTCCAGTTCCTGTAAATACTACAATGTAAAAGTGAAATAAAAACATAAAAGTGATAGTCACAGAGCATGGCTTAAAATAAATGCAGCTTATGTGAAAATAATTGTTAAGGAAGTACACTTACATTTATTTCCCAAATAAATAAACCTCATGCATATGCAACTCATATCTCTCATAACCAACTTCTTGAAACAAACATTTGTTATATGTCTGTTAACATGAACCTGTAATTGCTATAATTTATTCAAAGTGCAACTAATTTATGTAAAAAAAAAAGTCTCCTATCTTCCTTTATAATTCAAAAGTAGCAAAACTAACATACTAACATTATAATAAATAATTCTGATATGCTAAAGGTAATTGCAATGTTGTGTCTGAAACAGATTATGTCAAACATGCAGATTAACAGATTTACAAGATTGTGGTAATTCTAAGCAAGAAGTACCATCGAGCCATTTCTTTATATTGTGTTTCGACCAAATTAAAATGGAGATGTTCCAAAGATAGTTTCTGGTTTCGGTAGGGGTTTTTTGTTTGTTTATTTTTTCTTTAATCTGTCAAAATCAATTGTAACTCTTGAAAAGTCTCCACATACTGAATATGCTTCACTTCTTCCTACCAAGAAGCTATCTTCCCATCTCACTTTATTTTATATGGTTATAAAGCTGTAAAGGCATCACCACGTCATAAATAAAAAAACTAGCAACTATTACCAGGCATGCCAGAATTAAATATGACTCTCACTGTAAAGCCACATTAACTGCCCTCCAGTTTGAGAACAAAACCACAAATACCACACAGAGATGGTATAACTGCACAATTGCTAAAAGCACAGAAGTTCGTACGTGTCAATACGAACATACGATTCTACTACAGCTGCTCAGCGTATACAGAATTAAGCAGAATCACTAATAATTCAGCTTTCTACTGCACTTAACTCACACCTCATATAATCTTCACAAGGAGTCCAACTCCTTACATTCTACCATCAACTAGGCTTGAAAACTGGCACTAATCCTTTCAGCTGAAGTTTCAGCTTCTCCAGACTGGAGGACTTAGCAAATGCAGTTATCTGCCAAAACAAGCACCTTCCATTTCCCCTCTTAATATAGGACTTAACCTCGTGTGCACCTTAAAAAACTGCTAAACTAACTAAAGACTTAGCAACAGAAGGAGAAAAAGCGATATTAAGCAGACTTAGCAAAGTCCAAAGAACTGATATGAGTAACAAAGATGTTTAAGAGAAAAGTTGTTTTCACCAGTTATGGACATAACACCATGTTTTAAAGACAGCACAATTTTCAAAAGCCATCTTTCCTTTCCAGATGTTGCAAAATCTGAGAATGTCAATACAGACCTAAAAAAACAAAACACAAAAAACACCAAAAAAAACCCCAAAAAACCCACCACCCTAAGAATTTCCACTACTGACATGGTTCTCCAAGCTGACAACTTTTCCTCTAGGTGAGCTACTCTTTTTCACCAAGGAGATGCAGCTACCCTAGTTGAGGCACAACACCTTATGGATAGTGAAATGCCTTCAAAGATCAGGATTAATATTCTAAATGAAGTCAAGAATCAGCACCGTTTCTAGTCCAATTCTTTCACATTTGACAGCCATGAATGGAAACTTTCCATTCTGTTGACACAGACTGGAAAAAACACAAAAGAAACAACACCAAAAGACACCCAACTACCACTGAACATTTTTCTGCTGGGAGAAAAGACATAGCAAACATTCTCTTAACCTAAGAGGATGCTCAGCAAAACAATTCAAGTTTGGTCCTGATGCCTGAGTTTGGTTCACCACTTTTCCCTCTGGTGACAAATAATATTTGACTGAAAAAGACACTTCATTAAGAATCTTTTCCTTTGGAGAAAAGCAAGCAAATAAACAAACACTCTTCGTGTCCAATCTAGAAATCTCCTGGATTTGTCTGTAAATTATGACACTATTTCAAAATTATAAGACGAATCACATATCATACTATCTGAAAATGTTTAATGTATTTTTTAGACAATGACTACCAACAAGCATTCACCTGCTGCTGTGACTTAAATATACTGTAAAACTTAACCTTTCAATTTGGATGTCTGCAAGGCTCTTTTAAGCAAAATTGTTCCGGCTATTGCAATTACCATTAAACACAGGACTTTTAAGACCTTTTAAACACAGAATCTGTGCTAGCAAATACCAAAACTTCAGAACAAATCCCAAAAAGGCCCTTTTCTGGAGAATAAAACGTCCAGTATTCCCTAATCCAGCTCTAAGGTCTCTGCACACTAGGCCTGTGATGAATTTATTATATGGTAAAGGTTACAGTTCTTTTCTCCATCATGACTTTCCAAGTAATGGAAAATACAAAAGCTTTTATCTCCCAACAGTAGCATACTAGGTCAATTTGTCTATAGGATCACTAAGAGCTTAAGAAGATTAAGAGAGGTTTTGAGATCAGGCCTTAAGATAAGGTTATCATCTACACCAGGAATGTCCGTGCAATTTTAAAACAAAAAGTTGAAACAGAGCTTCATCAGATAAAACCTCCATTTCCAAATAACATATACTGGAAAAATATTTTTCTCCTATATATTTTATTTGGAAGGCCTGGGAGAGACTAATCTGCCTGTGCACTCTGTGGTCTCAAGACATAGCAAAAGCTGTTTTTGAACTATGTAATACAATGCAAAGGTAAAAATTCAAGTTCTCCCTCAACTTTCTGCATTGTTATCCTTATTGTTGTCAATCACGAATTTCAAGAGGAGCTTGTCTATAAAACCTACTTCATTTCAGAACAAGATTTCTATCAGTATAAACACCCATACCACAGACTCCGGTAAATCACCCACTAAGTGCCCAAGACATAAGCACCACTAAAAATACATGCTAAGAAAAGACTTAATTAGACACCGCACTTCTTCACCCTCCAGGCCCAAAGAACAGTGTTTTGTTTTCTGACCTTCTCCCATACCACTTCCTAATTAGTAACTTCACATATGCATAAACAACTTCATTCTGGCTGCCATTCACAAAGAACAGCTTAGGAAAACATCTAAGGCCCTGATCCCAAAACCACACAGACACGCGTTTAAATATAAGCATGTGGAAAACTCCAGCACAGGCTTGGAAGCGGCTCTTGTGTTTGACTGCAAACAAGCACATCAACCCATATGTTGAGACCACAGTCCTGAAAACATGTAAGCTTCAGGATGAACGAACCACATGTCCAAAACCAGCTCCTCATAGGGACCCTGCTATGGGGTGGTTTCTAAGAGGAAATCCAAAAACACCTCTGTGGAACTGACGATGAGAGCCCCGAAGACACTCAACGGGGGTCTCACAAGGCAAAAGGCTGACAGCATTTCGGAGCACTACCCAAGAACTTGAGGTGACCGGTCACTGTGCTCCGTGAATTCCCGCAGTTACCAACAGCCCGCTGCGAGGGGCGGAGCCTGGCTCCGGGCACGAATACGGACACATCGCCCCCTCTCTCCCTCTCTCTCTCTCACACACACAAAAATCCTTCCCGGAGCGGGGCGCAGCCAGCAGGCTGCAGAAGGCCAGCGGCCGCTGCGCAAGGGAGGCAGGGCGGCAGAGC
>VXBR01001465.1:411026-504830 GCA_013400215.1 Cisticola juncidis
CGACGCGCCGCAGCTCCCCGAGAAAGCCCTGCCCGCGGAGCTCGGAACCATCCTCGCTCTGCCCTGCGTTCCGTCTCCGCGGGCAAGAGCGCCGCCGCGGGCCCTTCGCCCTCAGTGTGGGTCAGCAAAGCGCTCCGGGGGCAGGGGCGACGGCCTAAGGGCAGGACGCTAAGGGGGCGATCGACGGGCGAGCTGGCCACCAAAAGGCACGTGTAGGGAGCGGGGACCGCCCCTGCATCCAGGCGTCAGCGGGGGGCGGTGGGTACCGATCACTCACAGGGACACACCGCGCCTGCCGGTGTATGCAAAAACGTCAAGCATGTCGGTAAAGGGATAGGTTAAGGATAGGGATGTCCTTAAGCTGTCACTGTGACGCCGGTTTCAGATGAACAGCATTCTAGCGAATCCACGGGCATGATACGACACCAGAAACGCGGCTAAGAGTTTCTCTGAAAGTGAGGGAAATGCCTCTGTGCGTGTGTCCGTGCGTCTCTGCGGTGCGAAGAAACAACCGGGTGTGCAGAGAGAGCCCAGCGGGCTTGGTTCTCAGGAAGAGTGGAATAGTGGGGAAAATGACACATGCATTAACAAAGAAAATTCACAGCGAAATTTGCTAACTAGAGGGGTGCATTTGCTGTCCTCAGTGGAACAACAGTAATTCTCTGAGATCTAAATGTGCAGACAGAGAATTTGTTTCATTTTGCACATCACAACAGTGTTGCCTTCTCCTGTGTAGTGCTGCGAGTGAGAAATGTTTCCATAAATCCTGCATTTGCCAGCATTGCCCCACTGTACTAGTCTTTTCCCTCACTCCATGTCATTTGTTTGAGGTTTTCATCCAATGTGGGAGCAGGTGACCATGACTCCCCAGAGGATTAACAGCTCTGGGGTTTGTAGCAGACTGCTGATGTGATTCTTGGGTCACAACAAATTTTTAAGGTAATTTAAAACTTCTCTTGATTTGTTTGCTTAAGCTTTATGGAGTGTTTCAGGTCTTCAGCCCTGAAATCAGAAGCGACTTCAACAGCTCCTATCTTCTAATTCTATGAAACATGAGGGTCTGAAGTACTTTCCAGTCACATTTTCCTCTTCACCTTTCTGAGGTGTCTGCACATTTCAGATTGCTGTGCTCTGACACGCACAGGCAGCCTGCATGAAGCTTTTGGCAGTTCACAGCTGGCAGAAAGTGATGAACAGAGCCACTATTGCTTTTGTGATGATTCATTTTTCACTCACTTCCTGGGGGGAAGTTGCTTTAAAACTACTCCTATGTTGAAGGTAATATTTAAAAGTGCACTGTGGCACAGAGTTCCTTTTTTACCTCCAAAAATGGCAAATTTGAATACTAATTATATACTACAGGAAAAGGTGTGAAAATAGCACCAGTTCTTCAGCTAAGACAATCTTTCTAATCTTTTTATATGTATATTGTCTTCCAGAAATAAGCAAAGAAAATATATTTCTGCAGTACGAAGTTACTTCTTCAGCTGTCAGTCTAACACAGACTGCAGAAGGCTGTCTGGAAGTTCAGGGAGGCTGTTTCTGTGCAATTTGGAGCAGGAGCCTTGTGGACATTGCCTGACAGTTGTGGTGCACTGCATTTTTTTTTTTTCCTGGCGCTTTGGTATTCCATTTTCCTATTAGTTCTAAATTTAAATAAAGCCTTTTCAAGATAACATCATTGCAAAAGCTATATCCAGATTTTTTTTTTCCAGGAGTCATTTTACTCAAGTATGGTAAGATATACTACCTTTAGTCTAATACCCTATTAGGGTAAGTGCCACATTTGGAAAATAGGCAAGCTTTTAGCAGTGTACAAAAAGCCTTCACATCTGCTTAAGGTCTTCAGGTACTTAAAGGCAAGGTTTTAAACAACTGTTAACTCGTTTTTCTAAACAGGAACATACTGCTGTCTATCCATTACAGTCCTTGGTAGTTTATATCAAACAGATCTAGGGAAAAGTTATAAAAAGCTTTTTTTTCCTCCATTGTTATGATTTTTTTTGTTTTAAAGTTTACAAACTTGCAATGCTGCCTTAAAAACAGTACGAAATTGGAGCCTAGTTTTCCGTACCTCTTGCAATGGTCTGGAAGAATCAGTTACATGTATGATTTTCAGGATTCTTATTGTGATACAATGTTGAAAACTGTGGGATTAGATATATTGTTTCACTAAAAAATTGAGAAAGTTAAACTTCCACTGTGCCCAGAGCATCTCTTAAAAGCTGATAGCCTCTGAAACGGTGTTTAAGACCTTGCATAAACCAGACTTTGCAATGGGATGATTTTTACCGTGAATACTTCCATTACCTCTGTTTTGTTTCTGTTGGTGCTGCTGAAGTCCCTGATGGTTAGAAAAAGAAAATTACTGCAAGTAACGCTGGCAAGATTGAAAAAAGATGGAAAAAATTATGGACCTTGAAAACTGATATGATAACTGATGCATGGAATGTGTCAAAGACACTGAGGAGTATTCCTCTAAAGAGGTGAGACAATCTGTAACCCAGGTGAAGCGCCCACAGCATCACATGGGCAACAGCAAGAGCTGGAAACCCCTGAGCACTGTGGTCTAATCTCTGTCACTGAGATGTGGAGGGATAAAATGCGGGGCTGGAGCACTGCAGCAGTGGCTGTGAACTGCTCAGAAGGGACAGGCAAGGAAGGAGGAGTGCGTGGCACTGGGGATGATGCTACCCTCTGTGTGAAAAATGGATCAGCTGCAGAGAGCTGCCATGGAAAACCAGCAGTGAACAGGTAAAATGGGGAAAAAGTGGGGTCAAGCCAGCAAGGGAAACCTCATGGCTGATGTTGACTACAGGCCACCAGATGTAGGGGAGGATGTTAGTGAAGTGTTCTTACTTCAGCTACAGGAATAATCACATTCCAGGCTGTGATCCCAGTGGGGGGCTTCAACCACTCTGACATGTGCTGGGAAAGCAGCACAGCAAGATGTAAGGAGGCCAGGAGTCTCCTGGAATGCACTGAGGTCTTAATCCACATGGTAGACAGCCCACTCAGAGGAGAAACTTTACCACAATAATAAGAATAATAAGAAGGACTTCTGCAGGTATGTGTTCAGAAAAGGAGACCAAAGAAAATGTAAACCCTGAATAAATAAGACAGGATAACTGGTCTAATACCGAAAAGGTTGAGGCACTGAACATTTTTTTTACCTAAGTTTTCAGTGGTGAACTCTCTTCCCATCTTTCTCAAGCCCTTTGTACCTAATCTAAATTAACCCTTCTTTGATTTAGAGTAACTCTTCTCCAATACGTTTTGATTTGAACGGAAAAAATACACGGTTCAAAGGTGTGTGAGAAATACAGTGTGGAAGGGACAGTGCAGGCAAAAGGATAGGTGGTTTCATCATGCATTTTACTTTATCAGTGGCAGGATGTTTCTCATCCTTTCAGTAGCTGCTCTGGATTAAGCCTGATAGGCAGGCTCTCTGTAGATTACAAGATTTTTGCCCTGTGGTGCACAGGTTTTCCACAAGTAACCCAGGTAAAACAGCTCCAGTCATTCTAAATTTCTTAGACTCTATTCTTCAGATATAATAAAATGCCCATCAAAGAGGGATGTTGTGAAGCTCTTCCATATTACAGTGGAGAATATGACAATGTTTGTAGTGGATAATGCAACTTTTTCCCACACTGTAAAACACAATGCATGCATCCCTCTGTTTCTGAGCAAGGAGTAACAGAAATATGGACCAGCTTTTTCAAATGACTATTAGACATGGTGGCTAATATTTAAACCCAATATAAAGTTGCATGATTGTCATAGCTACTAAGTAATGGTAGAAGAGCGTAGCCGTACTGGGCAGAACATCAAACTGTAGAAAATTAGACCTGCTATTGCAGATTTAAAAGCCAACCTTTAGGCAGTTAGACTCTTGGGCTGTGTTATCTCCTGCTCAGATTTTAGCTAGCATGTATTCAAGGGACAGTCATAGGTGGTCACATGGGGAAAGTGGGAAAAGGTGCACCACATCCTTTGGCTCACAGTTTGCCTCATGCTAATACATCCCTGGCTGTCAATCTTTTGCAAACAGCTGCTCCTTTATCCCATAGCAATCTAGTTGACATTTCACATTACAAGTTAACTTCTAGTGCTATCTGTCCTGTGGATTGATGAAATAATTAGGTCATCGAATTGACATGATTTTGAATTGATATTGATAGAAAAATTGGTATATTAATATTATCATAATTGGTAAAAGGGGAGTGAAGAATTTTTATCAAACCTCATTCTGCCTGTGTAGCTGCTGGTAAAAGAATCTCATGGCACATGGTGACTGCCAGTAGATTACAGAGCCTTGAACAGTGTCCCTGAACCACTGAGTGCAGCTGTTCCCAGGAAAAGTGATATAGTTAATATTCTTAATGAATAAGATGCATGTACTGAACAACACCAGCAGTATACTTTAGTTATCTTGGTGTGGTATTCAGGAAACCAGGAGAGGATTCAACACTTACCACTCAAAAAACACAGAATCACTTTGCTGGAATTTCAAGGGAAAGGAATAAGGGAAACTGAGAATGAAACTAGTCATTACTGAGACTTGGGTACAATCCAAGACTTAAGTTTTCTTTCTTCTCCACTATGAACTGATAAATTAATAAGTGAAAGCTATCCTTCAACCTGCATATTACAGAAAGTAGCTATCTAGAAAGTATATGAAGTATTCCCTGGAACATTATTAATACACTGATGATGAGGTGTTATAACTGGAGATAATGTTGACAATATCTGAAAAGACAGGAATCTTCATATATCAGACAATGCTAACCCTTGCATAGAGAAATCTGGTATTCTATATTGTAAACCCACAAAAATGGGTAAACTGCAATAACTTTGACAGTGAGGTCCAAATATGAAAGATCTCACATCAATGCTGATAGAATTCTGGACTTCAACTTGGCCTGTACCCTTAGGACCAGTGTGGAACACAGCATACTCTCAAGTTGAAGAACTGGAAACCTGAAAAAACAGATATGAAAAGGCTGTTATATAACAAAAACAAGTGACTATTGCAATCAACCATGATACCTGCTGGAATTTTTTGAATCATACCAGAAATTGAACAAACTACTGGACATCATTGTGATATTTTTATGGGATTCACACCATCTGCATCTGGCATATTGCATATTATATCCTGTGGTCATTGTATGACTGTGTTCTGTTTTATTAGCTTTTTTATTCTTATGCTGATGTATTTTGCATTTTGCTTTTCTCTCCATGTCAAAAATGTATCACATTTAACACATTGATTGTTAAAATGATTAGCTGCCAGTGAGAATGCTATGTCCTTCCAGATGTTGCATCGTAATGTATAAGTGCATGTGTAATCAAAAGAAGACCTGAAAGGGACTACTCTGAAAGCTAGGTTTATATTTGCTTACTCGCTGAGAGAGCTTCAGAGCCTGGTTAAAAGAAATAATCAGTACACAGTCTTGAACTGTGGCCAAATTTCTTTTTTTTTTCTCCCCCACAAAATGCCTTTAAATATCATTGTACCTTCCTTAAACAATTAAAAGGTACAGTTAAGGAAGGAGGAACAAACAGCCATTTGATCCAGAACAGAGAAGTTATCCATCACAATGACTGGAGTTTAGTTACAGAGTGAGAAGAGGACAGGCTAGAGTAATATACCTTGAGCTAGTGCATTGACAGAACACTAGCACTGGTGTTTTTGTTTAGGTAACAGGATTTATTGTCTGCCTTGTTTAATGTTTCACAGGCTTTGTGTGTACTTTCTCATCAAATGCACACTGAAGTAATTTCTCCTATCCCACATTGAAATGTTCCAGAAAAACAAAACCAGAAATTTTAAAAAATAGGTTTGAATGACAGAAACCATCATTAGTGACTGTGTGAGTCTGAGGCACCAAGAGAACTTACAAAATGTGTATATTCAGAATTGACAGGCTCTGGCTCTCAGTGCCTCTGGAGGCTGCATTTTACTCTTAGGCATATTTAGCAAGTACTAGAGAAATTACTCATTCATCCACCAAAAACAAAAAAATACACCTACACAGGCACTGATTACACTGTGATATTTACCTCCTCACTTGACAGAGCTACATATTTCATTAATGCACATCTTTTTTTTTCTTCTTTGCTTTGACATGCTGCATCACTTCAGTGAAAAGAAAGGATTCTGCCAACAGAGCAGAACATCTGTCTCTGTTAATGGAGAATCTGTACTGAGTTTCCTTCTTTTCTCCAGTTCCACCCCAACAAGTGAATTAGCATTTCCATGTGAATGTCCGTGCGTACAGAGAAGCAAATCTAGGATGAGGTGGCGAAGATTGACATTTCTTGTTTTGCTTACTAGACTTCGAAGGCTTTGTTCTTTACAAACTGCTGGAACTCCTGTGGAGTTCTCGAAGCTGATCCATTTTAGTGGGTTAATTTAGGGTCAGACTAAGGCTCCTGTTGGTGTTTGGTGAATGTCTGTAGTGGGGGGGAGAGGTGTTGGTGTGTGTGCATAAGCATGTGTGAATGCCAACATGTACAATCTGGATAATCATTTTCCATCCAGAATGAGTGTATGAACAAACAAACCTTGTGGATGTAGAAGGAAAAAACTCCAGGCAATTCCTGGAGAATCTATTTTTCAAGGAATAAAAGCGGAAGGAACTGAAAAAAGACATTGTGGTAAAGTATTGACTGACATGAGCAAAGAAGTTGATAATGGATCCTTGTTTTTAGGCAAATAGGACTTTAGATTATGTAAGAATACACAGGTAATGACAGTTTTATTGTACTCCTTGGGGCGAATTAAACATGTGTTTTTACTTAAGTATAAAGAGATCTAATGGAAAGTGCCTTGGACACTGTCCTTCTGTCACTGATGGTTCTCCAAGGAGTCTACAAAGATGCAGCATGAGCTCAGTCTGTATGTACACTTGCACTTGCACCCACCAGATGATTGTTGGCATGGAGGCCCGCATGGAGCCCAGCATTGGGTTAATTCCCCAGCACCAGCTCTGTCTACCAAAGTGGCCCCTGCCCACTTGAATTACATGATTCTGCAAGATAGCACTGGAGCATTTCATTCCTCATCAGCAAGGGAATCTTCACTCCTTTGTATGGTGGTTGATCTGTTTTTGGCATTCCTGCTTCCAGTCAGTTTAACCAGTTTGGCTGTTATTTTTTCTTATGAACTACACCAGCTAATTTCTCTGTCACAAATTGCCATTGCTCGGCCATTTCCATTTGAATTTCTCCTGATGATAAAAACCCCTTTTGGTTTGGTGAGGAAATGGCCACAGACTGACTGTTTAGGGTTATGTAAGTGTTGTACAGATGCAGCCATGAGATATGTACACAGTTCTACCACCTGTACCACAGGTGGTAGAATATATTGTCTGCTATGATTTTCAGATCCATGATACAGAAAGACCCCTCAGGTGCATTCCGTCAACAGGTGGAGGCAGTTGTGAGCAGTGAAGTGTACAGCAGGTTAAGTGTACTATGTCTTACCTGGCTTCTTGATGGTTCTCTGTGTGGACAGCCCAGTTTCTTCTGTAAAATCATTTCCAGAGCAAGGTGCTGCTTATGGCTTGATTAAAAGAGGCAGAACAAGGCTCTAAAAGGAGACTCCCTTATTGGGATGACATGCTTAAGATATAAAGAATATTTCAATTTCTCTTTGACTAAGATGGCTTTCCCTCCTGATTTGTACAACTCTCTCACTATCTCTCAACAGTAGATTTTCTGGATGAGTTTGGCCAAACAAATGCCTTTTTAGCTGCCTGAGGCAGCCTGAGGCAGCTGGAATTACTGTCAGCATGTTATTGGTCTGCTCTTCCACTGAGCCCTTTCAAAGCCACTCCACTAACCAGATGAAAGGGACACTGGAGGACCACAATTTCTTGATTAGTACCTAAAACAAAATGTCATTTGTGACTTTAACAGCATGGCTTATGAGTAACATAATATGGTAGTGGTTGGTGCTGAAACAGATAGAACAGCTCACACCTCTCCAATGTTTGTTAGAAGATGTTTGTTTGCTGGTGTTTGATTTGCAGCAGCCTGGAGTGACTGATAGTGTAGGGCAAGGTACTGCTGTAACAGATGGCAGATAGCAGGTCATGAATCTGCATGCAGCAGATATGGGAACATGCAAGTTTCTGAGACAGTTTTGTGACAGAACACACAGCATATCCAGACAGTAAGGAACAATTACTCCCAAGCAAGAGCTTTCTCTTGTGTATCAGTAAGAATACAAATCTTTAAGGGTCTCCAAAAGTCAGTTGCCTGTTTCAGTTGTCAATATAGTATCAAAAGAGAGTCCAGAATCACTGCATCGGGCATATTTTTTGCAAAGATGAAAGAACCTTGCTGAAATCAGAGACATTGAGAGGTGGCTGTGAGGATTGTCACGGGGACAACAGCTCAGTTGGTGTTCCACATCTGTCATGCCATAAAGGCATCAGACTCACTCAGTGTTTGCTATAATGCCTGCCCCTCACATCATCGTATCCAGGAGACAGAAAAGAAAATGCAACTGCTGTGGTCCTAGATTAACTGCATTGGGAAAGCATTGGTGCTTGAATCAATTAAAATTCCTACAGAAAAGTGCTTGTCCTATAAATATCTGCCTGGCCAAGTCATCACAATGCATTAGTGCAAATTACCTCACTTCTGGCTTCAAGCAGGTCTGACAGCAGCTGTCCACAGTGAGAAGGGCCATGAGGATATGTAGAGCAATAGACAGGACAGACAGATCATCCCAGTGTGCAGTGGAGGTGGAAGAAGGGATAAGGTCACCCACAGGTATGATTCTGGCCATTTGATTTGTTTATGACATATAGCCAAAAGATTCCTGAAGATAGGCCTGTCTTTGAAATCAGCCCTTACTGAAGTGGGACCAGAGAACCTCGGTCATTTCTGCTGGGCACTTCACAGAGAGCACCACGGGGCCCATGAGGTACACAAACCCTCATGAGGGTTTTCCACTGAACTAAGGCATGGGCTTTGCAAGAAGGCAGAGCAAGGACTGTGGGTGCCTGACCCAAATCTTGCCAGGTTCAGGATCACCACTGCGATTCCCGTGTTTTGAAACTTGGTTGAAAATCTAGCATCAGTTTAAATGGGACTAGCAGCACTAGCATTTCATTCCCTATGTCTGATACACAGTTTAAAGACCTTGACTGAGTCTAGGGAAGAACAAGGTCCTAAAACTCCCTCTGCCCATAGATATGTGGAAGGATTCTATCTGGAAGGTCAGGATGATGGTGCCCAAGATGGCATAAGAACTCTGTTGCCCAGCTGTGAAGTAGAGCTAAGTCCCTCAAATCCAACGTAGCATATACTTGATAACATTTTCCATTCTACAAGCCTCACTGTACCTCACTGCCTGTAGAGAAGATACAAATGTCAGGAGCTTGATACTGGAACAAGATCCAGAGTCAATTCAGACAGTGCTGCAGGAAGAGAAATTTTAGGAAATTCTCTTCAGCTGGATTGAATAAGCCATATTCCGTAACTGCTGCTGTGTTGGCCATGTCCTCTGAAGGTCGGAAAACTATGGTACTTGATGTTGTGCCCCAGCTGTTTCCAGTCTGCTCCCCCACTCTCCACCCTAGTTCTTCTCTCCTACAATTCAAGAGGATTTGTAACATGGAGGACTATGAAGTTCTGAGGTATTGTGGTACAATATTATTGCACAAAACAAATCTCTCTCCTATTTGACTCCAGCAAGTCGACTACATTCCACTGGTGTATATTTTTCATCTCTGCTCTCACCTCATTCCCGATGCCATGGTGAAGACCTTGTCCTCAGTGAGAGACTGCAGGACCTGTCCAGCTTTACCAAATGGAGCTCTCTGAATCAACTTTAAAATGTACAGGAACTTTCTCTGTGTTGCAGGAAGTACAGGAGAATTATTTGATTTGTAGCAGAAAAACTGAAAAAGAGGCAGGAGATGTCAAGGCTAGATGACACAAAAATGAACTATCACATTTTTACCAGGTGATGTTCAGTTTTTGAACTAGCTTCCAAAAGATCTAGTGGTTTCTTTTGAAGACTCCAAAATCATATGAGATTGTTTTCCTGAGAAAATTGTAAGACAAGCAGGAGTCTAAAGGTCCAATATTGATGTACTTGAAGCCAAAGATGAAGACAGAACAGAGGTCTGAAATGACCTCTAATTTTTAAATCTGTAGTGTGTTCACTAAATAATGGTGGTTAATTGATTGTGTTGACAAACAGTAGCTGGGGGACAGTCATAGGTATTTGCTCCTCTATATTTGCTTTTCTGATGAAACCTGCAGAACTTTCTGTAATTATGCATATGACCACAGGAAGTGGTGGCCCTTTTCTTGAAAGAACCACACAGCAATCCTAGCAATAATGGGGTATACTCCTGCTGAATGTATACACGTATATGGAAATATATATGCACTTACACATACATGTGTACACAAATGCACCCAGAAGCATAAAAGGATGAAACAAAGGATATGTAGACTTCATAATCTCTGAAAACTCCTCTGTAAATAAGATGTTTTTAAAAAAAAAAAAAGTCTGGAAACACTTTAGCCAGTAAGTAGTCATGATCACTGCTAACTGGGACATAAATCCCACTCTGCTTATGCTACTTCTTATCACTAAAAATTGTTTAGGCAGATGAGTGCTGCTCTCTGCAAAATGCAAATTCCAAATCTACACTGCTGGCTATAGCTTAATGCTAGGAACTCTAACGTTTTTCATGCTTTCAGCACATAGAAGAACATCAACCATGTGAGTAACTACTGTTACAGTCTTCATTTTGAAGATGTGGGCTGATTAATGCAATGAAAGCTGCTCACTCTTTCTCCTTCTCCTGTCCTCCATTCAGGCCAAGCAAGATCAAATTCTCATTTGCTGATGAGAAACTGGAAGTCACTGGACAACCCCCCCTCACATGACAAGTTTATTAGTCTTCTAAACATCAGAAGTAGGACTGCATAATAGTTGATTAAATACTAGAGGAGTAAAAAAAGTCCAGAAACTGGAAAAGATTTATGAAGGATATTTTAATTTATGTTTTGTACATTGGTGATGATTCTAGGTGAAAGACACATGATGGATCCCTGTTTTCCTGGAGCCTGCGAAGGGGAAGTGGTGAATTAATATTTTGGGGCTTTTTGCTTGCCTGTGCAGACTTTGCTTCACCAATTAAACTGTTTCTATCACACCACACGATTTTCCTGCCTTTCAGTCTGCTGATTGCCTTCCCCATACCAGTGGATGGGAGTGGTTATGTGGGGTTTAGCTGCCTCCTGGGGTTAGTCCATCACAATCTGCCAACAGTAAGCTCCTGCCATGGTTTCCGAGGTGGAGAGCTTTCAAACAAAGCAGAAGAGCCATAAGACATAGATATATGTTTTTGGGTTTGGTTTTGGTTTTCCTGATGTTGCTCATTTTAACTTTTAATGCAGCCCTGTGAAATTGTGGCTGTTGTCTGCAGACACTTGTGGAGCTATGGTGACATTCTGGCAAACCACTGGTCACAGATTATTCAAGCAACTTCAAAGGTATTTTCCTCCTATTTACATTTCCTGGTAAAAACAGAGGTCCAGACTACAAAGTAGCATCTCTCACTTCTCCTGATGAACAGTGGCACACATTCTCACATCTTCTTCATCAGCATTATTAGTTCAATTCCTTCACACGTGCAGGGGACCCTGAAACTAGCACTTGTGGCACAACGGTCAATGTTGAGCCTTGAGGCTCAGTGTAAGTGTTAAAGAAATAATTCCACAAGTAGCCTCATGTACCTAGTGGGATTACTTACTCAGGATTGACCAAGGGGTAGCTTTATAGGCCTGCCTACCTTTATCAAAAGTAAAATATTTAGCTGGAAATGCTTAAATGCCCACATGACTCAGGCATCAAAGTCCTGTTCAGAGATGGTAAGGTCCAGATCTTCAATGGCTGTCATGCACCAAGCTGAGATTTGAGCAGTGATTGTGCCAAGCAAGAGTTCATCACACTGGCTAGATGAAAAAATGCACAGCATTAAAATAAAGCCCTTCAGGTATCTCACAAGACTTTGTGAAACTGGCATTTTCAAAGTAAAAAAAAAACAAAAAAAAAAAACCAAAAAAAACCAAAAAACAAAAACCAAACAAAAAACCCAAAACAAACAAAAAAAAACAAACAAAAAAAAACACACAAAAAAGTAACTTTTCTGCTGCTTCTTTTCATGGTTATCTATTAGTTATCAGTATTTTAAAAATCTATGTAGAACATCATTAAGCAAAATGCAGTTCAGTGTTTACCATCTCCAGAAACCATGCTTTAAGGAGCTGTAACAAATGGAATTAATAATGTTAATTAAATTTAATGCCTTTTAACAGATTGAAAATTCAAGGCATGATTAAACTATTATTAATTAAGCTATTAATGACAAAATCCTGCAAAAATGAGCACTAAAAATTTGGGAATTTGTCTTTGCTAGCCTCAGCATTATCATGGCATCATGGAGTGGCATGGGCTGGAAGGGACCTTAAAGATCATCTACTTCCAGCCCTGTTCACCATGGGCAGCACTAGGTTAGGGTGCTCAGGGCCACATCCAACCTGGCCTTGGGACGGGGCATCCACGACTTTTCTGGGCAATCTATTCCAGTACCACATGACCCTCGGAATAAAGAATTCCTTCCTACCATCTAATCTAAATTTCTCCGCACACACTTTTTTTTAAAATTATTTTTAAAGTTAGAGACCATTTCCCCTTGTCCTATCACTATCTGCCTATGGTGTAAGTTGCCATTAGAAGTGTGGTCTGCCCACCACTGACCTTTCCTTTGGCCCTGTACAGAAGTACACTGCAGCCCTGTCACTATGAGATGAGATTTTTTTCACACAGACCATTAACCTTCTTCATCTTATATGATGGACCTGCTCTGGATGTGAATAGTGTATTCCCCACACCCCTACCCTTTTTTTAAAAAAAGCTTATAACAGCAAGTTTGTCAGTTTTTACCATTTTTACACAAAATATCAATTCTCTTGTTAAAAATATTAACTACACAATGCAAAGCATATGCATTGTCTTAATCAGCAAAGATACTTTTACACTTTCAATGAACAGAGAATATCTTTGAGGCAAAAACACAGTGACATTTATATGTAACTGCTCAGCTGGCATTGGAAGCTGTGCAAAACATTTTGCATTTCCTCTCCATCACCTACACACTCCTTCCTGAGTGTTGATTGTGGTGGTAAGATTTCCCTTGGTACTAGGTACTGCCTTTTCCCTGTTTCTTTTGTGTTTCTGGATTCTGATATATTTTTAATATAAATACCTGGTGTTGATTACAGAACAACACTGTGTGGGCCTTCAGCATATAAAAAACTCTTGTGGGTGCCTTTGGTGGAGCTGTACTTTTCCTTACGTGGGAGTCCAGAGACAATTCATGAAACGATACTAAATGTGAGGCTGAATCAGAAATATTACTGAGCATGAACACACCTACCATATAGAAGCATGTAAAGTTATTATGTACTTCCCTCTACAGTGGTCAAACCTTACCTAAACCCATTAAACCTTTATGGCTACATTTTCTTCAGCAATAGAGTAGAAATGCCTTAGACTGTGGATTACACCTTAAAGGAGGCTTTTGAAGCTACCCTGTTATTTGGATGCTGTAGTAATAGAAACGGAGATCCTCAGTGCATGGCAGTCCACAACCCCTTGCAGTTCATGATAAACACAACGAATAAGAAAATCAAAGACTGGAATAAACCACAAACATTTTTTCAGGCTGTGCTTGGTAAGCTGAAAATTTGCTTCAAGCAACAAATAGTTGTGAGTTGCCAGTGTTAGACAAGAGATCAGTTCTTAGAAGACATATTTCCAAAACTGTGTGTTGGACGTAGTACCACAGAATGCAACAATAAGTATCAAAGAGGGAGACAAGCTTACTGGTGGAGCAGTATTTTACGTGAGCCTAACATTGACTACAAGATAGATTCTTCACTCTAATAATAGCTACATTTATTCTACTAACACCATTCAGGGGAGAAATGGGATATTTATCTCAAATTTTAAACAGCTGGTAATTTCATTAGTATATTAGAGTATTTCTCCATCAATAGAGAATTAATATGGCAGTGTTTTCACAGAAATGTCTCAGCATAAGAGAAAACTGCAACAAATTCTTGCACAAACTAGGCATACAGCAACACTCTTAGATCATTGAAAATGCAGGTTCAGCACAATATGATTTATCCTGAGATTCTTAAAGCAAAAGAAGTGAAAATGCTTAGCTATTGGTATGAATTAACTGCCACTGTTCTTGTATCCCCACTGCCAATATGCTGTGTAACATTAGATGTGAGCACAGCAGTCAGCCAGACTGACAAAGTCTGGTCCCTTTTTAAAAAGGTACAAAATCTACAGTGACCACACTGACATTATAGACCTGGGTTAGTACAGTTGGTAGATGGGTAAGCCATCTATCAACTGTACTAACTTGAAAGTTAGTAGTTTTCACTCCCATGGCTGGTGTTTGCCTTGACAGGATAATAGTTTGATATTTTTTGCTCCCAACCTGGGGCTTAGCAACTTGCTAGACTATATTCCTATCTTGCTGTGCACAAGGGGAGATGCAAAACACCTTCTTCTGGCAGCAACTGCACTGTGGTCCATAAATGGGGGACAACTTAAGCCTGGAAACCATGTGTTTAAAACCAGGCATAGACACAATATGTGTCACAAACACCTCTGGGCAGGTCCAGTGTCACAGTCAGGACTGGTATCTGCTCACAACCCTGGAGCAGATGCTGTCACATACCAGCAGTGGAGACTGCAGGAAATCATGATGACTGCCCTGAGAACTGTATTGATGACTGACTCTGCACAGTGCAGAGGTTTCCAGCTTCTCTGTAAGATCTTGGACTCCTTGGGATCTATATGTCACGTTTCTCAAAAATGTGCCTGCTTTTTCAGAGTGGATCTGATTTTTTTTTTCCATCGGGCCCTGAAATCTCAGGATTTCATAAAGCTTGAAAAAAAAAGATAATCCTCTTTAGGACTGTAGGGCTAGTTTGAACCTTTTCTTATATATTACAGTTTTTGCAAGAATATGGTTTAGATGTTCAAGAGATGCTACATGTTAGACTGAATTTTAAGAAATTTGACAATTTTAGATGTTGGCCTTCTTGTGGGAATTTTTGGCATGCAAGAGCAGGCTGTCTTCAGAGAGTAATGACGATCAACAATCGCCTTGGTATTTGTTTTTAAATCTGGTCCTTCCTCAGTTATTGTCCTCCATTATCTGGACTTCTATCAACAAGATAGAGTCCATTTTTATAGATGCTTCAGGCTGGACTTACTCCAGGATATGTTTTTCAGTTGGCCATAATTTCCATTAGACATTAGAGCGTTATTTCAGTATATCAACGAACCTTTTTTTTTTTTTGTGTGTGTGTGTCATTCTGTTTACCCCTACAGACTGTTTTCACACCTGGGCTTTTTCTCCATGAATACAAGTCAGTCAGAAACCCTCCTGTCATATCATAATAGCTAAAGAAGAAACTGATATATATAGTGAAACGTATAGTACACAAAAGAAGCTTTACCAGTTTGGTCTTGAAACTCTTGTACTAGATCTACGTGTGTGAAGAGCAACACAGAAATGTTCCCCAAAATTCAGGGCTTGGCCAAAACAGCTCCTTCTCATTTTTGCATGAATTGACTTGATTGTCTAATTGCAGCAAAACACAGCTCTGTTAGTCAACTTGCCTACACCAGGAGTTAGTACTTTCTCTTGCTCTGAATAAATCTGATTGGTCTGCTCACCACTTGCAAAGGAAGTGGCTTTATAGCCCGAGTGAGGGCTATCAGTACTTTTGTCAAAAAAAAACAAAAGGAGAAGAAGGTACCCTGGCAGTTATTCATGAATCTCATTCTGCATGTTACACTTGCACAGAAATGAGTGTGGTATTAGAAACTGTAAATTACAGGTAGAAAATGAGACTGACTGAGGCTGATTAGAAACATCTGTATCTGCATACAGATACCACATTCTGACAATTAGCAACAAAAGATGTAATAAGTTGAGCAAGGTTTGGTAGCTGTTTGCCTGCTTGTGGTACTGGATCTCCTGTTGTGCTCAGGTGCTCATGTTCTAGCTTTGAATAAATACTTAGATTCTCTCTAGTTATAAGAAAAAAGGCCAGATAGAAAATGGTAGAATATCCATGATTTTACATATTGATACTTAGGATAGATCTGCAAGCTGAACAGTCTTTTAGAGAAAACGGGAAATCGTATGAGTCACTTAGGAATGAGAAATACATGTTGTTTAACTCATACTCTGGCACAAAACCTGCAGTACAGTTCTTCTTTTAATGTGAATACCACTGAAAATTATATGCCAAGTCAATTTTGCAATATTGCTCTGTTTTAATATAGCTATGCAAAGTGTGAGACAAAACCTTCGATCACAAGACAGTACTCCAGCCTTCCTCAGATGATTGTCACTTTACAGAGAACCTCTTACACATTTCTCCTAGAAAAATCAAATGTTCTCATAAGAATATTATTTTTTTGTTTCTGCTTCTAGAGCATTGACTATTAAATGCCACATACATTCCAGGTGGGATTTCTTTTTCTTTATCTAAATGAACAATAATATTTTTCCTTGTACGTTTGCAAAAGCCTTTTGTTACAGTCAACATCAGATCAGTCAGATACTCCTGACTGATAATGTAGATTACCCAGAGCAATAAGAAGGTAGAACTTTTGTATTTCATCTTCTGAATGAAAATACTACTGTTTTCATGCATCAAATCCCTCACTTTTACATTTGGAAAGTCCTCAGAAAAGTAACATCCCAGTCTCAGATGAGTGGTGAAGGTTTCTTGTTTCAGTTTTTCCCCTATCTTTACTCTAGAAAAGGAAAATTGGAACTTACACTTTTTTCCCCTCTTAATTATAATCTCCTAGTTCAGTCTTGCTGAGTCTATTCAAAGAGAATAATCAATATTACAACTGACAAATGATATTGCTAAGGTCTATTTGTGAGAATGCGATTGCTGATCTAGTCAAGAGGATATTTACCAACTACTGCCATGGAAATCAGCATAGATCTGAAAAGAGCACCTAAGGACTATGGCTGTTACTTGATTTTGGAAATTGTTTAATTTTCTCCCATCATTCCAGATGATGGGAGGAAACCGTGATTGCTTCACAGCTGCCAAAAAATTAAAGTGGAAAAAATGTAAGCAATTCTTGGTGTCAGCCTTTGCCCTGCACATTCTAGTTGTATTACTTCTGCTTGGAGTGGAAATGTCTAGTACTGGTACCCTTGATCTGGCAAGATGGAGATTTTGCTCCTGAGTGTGAGATTAATTTAGAAACTTCTTGTGTAAAAGTCTACCTTCATCTGTCTTTCTAGCCTGGTTCTCACTGAAGTTCATGCAAACTCTTTCATGAGTATGAGGAATAAAGTTTCCAATGTAAATCTTCTTAAACTGGAGAAAGTGAAATGGAGAAAGTAAGTTTCTTATTATACATTGCAGATCTATTGGGAAGAGCAAGTTAAGGAGAGCTAGTTTGTGAGCAGAAAATTAACATTTCCCCTTCTTTCTTTTGAGATGAGAAAATAACTATGATTACTCAACCAGGGCTGGCAGAAAAGGCACAGCACCTGAGGAAGTGAAAAGTGTTGAGGTCACAAGCAGCCAGACTGAGAGAAAGAATCTGGGAGCTTCTCCAAGCAGTTTCTAAACTGCTGTTTCTCCAAGACCAGACCTTCAGCTGGCACAGCCCATGGACCCAGGATCTGGTGCCTGCCTGAGGTAAGCACAATTCCTGAGTGGGGCCACCCGGTATTCTAAGGACACCATTTTCCTCTCAGATTCATACTGCCATTCTGAGGACCTGCAGTCCTCACACATCACCTGTGAAGAAAGGTTTTTAAAGGCAAAGCTTTTTGTGGAAAGCTCTCTTTTAGAACGTGACGAGAAACCTGCACCATGAAAGGGAGTGTGAAATGAGCTGCACCCTGTTGTGCTCACAGCGCTGCAGAGAATAGAGGCAGACTTTGGCTACACACCAGTCAGCATCTCTTTCTTTTTTAATACTGAAAATACTGAGTTGTGCCATGCTCACAGGGGCATAACAAACACTTCTCCACTCACAATGTTGAAAGAAATGTAGTCATTTCAGCGAAGGAGGTTTCAAAGCTTGCATCAGAGAAATCCTGTCAGACTTCTTCTGTTTGTTTTCCCTTACAGATCAATGGTGTGAATTCAGTAGCTACTCTGACAGAAGATTTGCAAAATAACAGTGAAGACACAAGGATAAACACATTTCTGTGACAGAAAATATATTCACTGCTTGACCTTTAGTGATGTCAGCTGCCATCATTGCCTCATGGCTGATCACAGTAGCTGGACAGACTACAAGCAGTAAAAGTGGTCAGAGGTCTGCATTTCAGGCTGTTATTAACAAAACAACCTAGGACAAACTGTGTGTGAAAATCTCTTGTATGTGTCATTTCCAGTTAATAATTCCTGGAAAATAAACATGTTATTTCAAGTGCTCAAATTATGACAAGGAAGTAGTGTCTAACCTCCACTTTAAGTAATGTATTCTGAATACAGGAATTGCCATATATTGGAGTGCCAAGCAAGTGATTTATAGTCAAGAGATGCCTTTGCTGATAAGCTTAGAGGTAAAGAACCCAGACTGGCACTGGTTCCTGGCTTAGGAGGCCTCATTCCTTCTGGCACTTCATCAAACTGCCCTCTGAAAAATTCAGCAATGCTTCTCTCAAAAGCCAGACTGGCAGCCTCTCTCTATCAGTCCTGGGGTCAGGAACTGATGGAACCTCCCTGCTCCAGTGATCTTCCCAAATGTCCGTTCTAAACTTATTGATAACAAGCCTGTACTCATTTGTTCTTAGGCCAGTATCAGATTTTAGTTCAAAAACTTCTTCACCCTTCCCCACCCTTCCAACACAGCATCAGTAATCTGATACTTTTACAGAAAGGAATCAAGTGCCTTCAAGTTTTCTTTTAACTGGGAGAAACAACCATGCTCTTTTTGTCTTCCCTCAGAAGATCTGTGAGTCTGCCCAGACCCCTGACTATAGCACTAGACAGTACAGGAGGTATTAGGAATTGTTTGAGAACCAGGTTTGCCTCTAAGCTGAGATTTCTGAGCCTCATGCCGTGTCTTTCAATTTTGTAACTGCCTTTTCCTCCATTGAATTTTTCTGTCTAATCTCATATTTCAGTATCCAGGATATTCTGGGGTCTGGGAATGGCATGAAGAAACAGCTATATCTCCATTTTGAACAGTCTGGTTTCTTTGAATGATGTCACAAATTAGTCATTTAGATCATTTAAAGAATCACCATTGAGGATATTTGCAACCCGTTCAACACAGTTTTCTGAAAATGTGACTTAACAAAGTTTGGTGGCAAGGTTCACTCTATGACAGTATATAGGTGAAGCATACATAGAAAAATTGCATTATGAAGCATACTTAAAACAATTGGATTAGAATCACTTTAGAATGACTCACACATGATCTGAGGATGCAAAATTGTAAGGATACAAAAGGATAAAGGAGACTCCTCCTGAGCCATGAAGTTCAATGAGGACCCCCTTGCTTTCTAAACTCCTAATGGAACCTAGGTGCAGCTGAGCACAATCTTAATCCCAGCCCCTCAGTCAATGGTTTATGTCTAAAAGATTTGATAGTGCATGATCATTGACAAATTTAACATATAGAAAGACAAGAAACAGTGATTTGATAATAGATTACAACAACAGTGACTTGATAATAGATTCAAGATGGCAGACTCAAAATATACTTAACAGGGTATTTGAATGAGTTCAGACACACACAAACACAGATGTGTATATGGATATATACATAAAAGGTACATGTTAGGATTGACACCAAATGTGTTTGTATCTCTGTGGGTGAAGGATTGAGCCTCAAGGAGCTGGGTACCAGCACAGGCCCATTTTCCAGTTTTCAATTCCTGTCCTGAGTTCTCAAACCTGTGAGTTGATGACCTCTGAGAGGCCCTATACGAGACACTGGTACCACCACTGCAGCCCAGGAGAGCTCAAGGGGCCTCACTTGGGACTGTTGTTCAAAGGATTGCAAGTTGCTTGGCTTTTGTCATCAGTCAGTTTCCATCCTGGCCTCAATCCAGACCAGTAATTTGCCTCAAAATTTCAGTAACAATAATATTATTCCATTTGGGCTATGATTCAGACAAGTTAAGTTCCAAGGCTTTCGGGGTTATCTCTTCTCCCCTTCCTTCGTTAGGCAACAGAATTTCCTGGTATGGACCAGAATAAGATGTTTTCGATAAGTTCAAGGGGAGATTCATCACCCAAGAGCAATTTATCAAGGGCAAAGCATAACAAGAATTTCTGAGATCTCAAAGGAATCTAGGAGACAGCAGGAATGCACCACCACGTGTGTTAGAAGTCTCTCTTAAAATGGTGAATTTAAATGAGCTACAGATTAGCTGATCTGAAAGTAGACTGAAAAACTAACTTACACTGCTTCACACCTGGATACGCATTTTATACTAGTAATGTGGTATATTGGCTAATAACCTTATTCATATGAATAATCTCTGTTTTTATCCTTTGTACAGTGTGGACATGGAACAAACAGAATGAAAATAAGGAAAAAAACAAATAAAATAATTTATCACTGTAGTATAAATTCCCTGGTATTATAGGTCTCCCATTCCTCACTAAGTCTTGTTTTGGAAAACTATCTTCCCTCTTAAGCAATTGCAATAAAAGCAATAACCCAGAGATACATTGACATCCAGATTTTAAAAATCCTGGCCATTATGGTATCACATTTTCTTTTGCTGAGGATGGAGGAAGAAGGAAGAATCTCCATTGTTTGAGTTGGGGGTGCTAGGTTCTGTGTTAAACACTGTGATGTGAGTTGAGTTCTGTAAAACTGAGAACTCTTTTTTATGAGTGAGAGTGCCTAGGAGCTGACTCCCTGGCCCTGCAAATATACCCACCAAATTATCCCAAAACTTCTGTGATCCAGGAAACGCTATAGTACATGCTCTGCTGGGAAAGATTGTCCACTGAGCTGGTCATTCAGACTGCTATATCAAACGGGCCAAGAGGCCATAAGAAAATTTTACCACAAAGGAGGTGTACCAGGCAGGAAAGCTGCTCTTTTGTATTGTCCTGGAGTGGAGTTTCAGTTGAACTTTTCTGTAACATAGCTCCTACCTAAGTCTTATGATTGCATTATCCAAAGTCAGGTTAATGTAGGAAGCAAAGGCAAATGTTGATAGGGAACACCACCACCACTACAGGCAGCGCCTCAACCTGTCCAGTTGGCTCTCCTGCTTCTCCATGATACAAGGACAATAAAGAGCTCGCACAAGTGTTGACTGGCTCTAGTGCTTTTGCTAAGGTTGATCCAGGATTTTTGCTTTCCTAGGAAAGTTAGAACAAAAAAATACCATTAAATGAGTGGAAATTTGAGAATAGGAAAGCAGGAGCTGGACTAAGAGTTTTCACATAGAATTTGCTCTGAGGAAACTCACTCTCTTTGACTTGTTTCGTGGTTTTTAATATTATTTCAAGATGAACAAATTTTACCAAAAGTTACTTGGGCTTTGTCAGATATTCACAAGGTTTTGTTGCTATACTAACTTTTACCTTCTATATTTTCTTGTTCCATAGATAGGTTTTCCACTATGTTGTCCAGTCCTGTTGTATTAGACCATTAAAGCGAGAACTATAATTTTTTCTTAGTTTTATAAAGCACAACAACATTCTGAAGTTTGACCAGGGATCCAAGAAACAAGTGATAACAGCGGGTAGAAATTGAGATTAAAAACTGAAGAAGTAAATATTAATTAAGTCTAATTAATGAGGTTCACATTCCTGATTCTATCCTATAGCTCAGATCCTATTCTACAGCTATGTACTTAGGTAAACTCCAGACATATTCAGGAATATGGAATGGGCCACTTTAGTGATCCTGAACAGAAGATTATTGTTCAGAGCTAATGATTCACAAAACAACTATCCTGAGCAGATCCTGCTCTGTGCAGAATAGATGCCTTGGCCTTCAGTCCTAAATTGGTTTGACTTTTACACTTTGACTTTTTCTGCCCAGAACTCTACATCTATTACATCCTCAGTGATTTTGGAAGCCTGTAGTGAAGGTACAGCCCAAGTCATGAGATTCTCCTGCTAAGCTGAATTAAAAAAACATGTCCACTCAAACTTTTCCATGTATTAGCCACTGCAAACTGACTCTCTCCTTCATCCTTTTCTTCCTCAGAATGATAAAAGACAGAGTCCATGGCCAGGGCTATAGTGCTAAGGTCTGAGTGCTCAGGTGATCTAAAATGAAAAAAAATTGGTTAGGCATGGGAAACATAATTTGAATTCTACTGAAACTAAAATTCTAATCATAAGCACTGAGCAGACCTCAATCTGTTAAGACTTCAATCATGTGATATGGTTAGTGATTAAAAAAATCCTGTTTTCACTGCTTTCCCTTTCCCCTGTGAAGCTGTCCTGGTTCCATGCTGGCCATGATGCTTCTGGTCTGGCTGAGAGTTTTGAACTTAGGAGACAGCAAAGATTTTTGTGTTTCTAATGTTTAAATCATCTTAGGCCAAGAAAAAGCCTGAAGAAAAGAAACATGTCAACTTTAGGTGGATGTGCAATACAAATTATACAAATGGAAATTAACCTGAGAGCATAAATTTGTCTCTGGAGAATCCAGCTGATAAAATATCCTTCACTGGGCTCTAAATGTCATTGAAGTCTTTGTTTCAATTAAATATAAATTATTCTGATTTTCATGTAACTTAGTAAGTATTTATTACTATTAGTCATATGACTTTTGAGATAACTTTCAGTTTTGTGACTGTTCACTTTGCAAATCTCTTGCTCTCAAGATCAGTCCACTTCCAACATGCAGCATGTCATGCAGCAGTGGCCCATTGCAGACATGATCCCTTTTTTTTGATTTTCAAGCAATTGCCAGTTTTTCTTGCAAGGAACAGTTCTATTATAATTTATTTCTACAGTCAAAGCTGTAATGAAGTTCACTGGGAAGCATCTTTCTGCACAATTAAAGTCAGGAGTTGCAATTGCCTCTTCCAAGTGGGGTGAGCAGGCCACTCTTGCATGGAACTGGCTGAGCTTATGCTGCAGCCCAGGGATCTCCACATCTGTAGAGCCATGCCATACATACAGGTCAAAAAAAGGATAGTGTAACTGTTTGGGTTGTGCCTGCCTTAGGCATAGGTAGACCAATCTGTGGGATGCATTTCTTCAGACCCTAGGTGCACAATGGTGGGTGATGCAGGAGTATGGGGAAGTCCAGTGTGTACCTCGAGGGGGTTTCATTTTGGGTGAGAATAGCCAATGAATTAAACTGTATGATGTTATTACATATCTATCTATATACATATATATACACACATATATATTATGTATGTGTGTGTATATGTGTGTATATATATGTATCTCTGTGTGTATGTATGTACTGTATGTTACCATTTCTGTGGCTGCTGTCCACTCTCCATCACACAGTGTGCCTTACAGTATCCATCTCCACAACTCCAGATTTTCAATCGTCACATTAGTGAAGAATAGGCTTTGATGGAACTCAGTGAGCATGGTGGTGACAGAATCAAAATTGTCTACAACATGCAGCAGTAGGACATGTTGATGGTACACCATCTTTCCTAACTGATAGTTAAGACAGTCCAGGGTCATGGACTAAATTAATTCAACAGACTCTTATAGGGAGGCTCCATAGACTTCAGGAATGACAGCAGTCAAAAGACAGGAAAGGTGATGGTGTGTTGGGGAGCATGGGACCTGGCATGACAAAAATGGTATGGGATAAGATGTGGATCCTTGCCTGTTTTTTTGCTGGAATGGAGTTATTTTTTGTCTTAGTAGCTGGTATACAGCATGTTTTCGATTCAGTAGGAGACTAATGTTGGTAACATACTGACATTTCAGCTTCTGCTAAGTAGTTCTTGTTCAAAATCAAAGAATTTTCAGTATCCCACTCTCTGCCACATGAGCAGATGCACAAGTAACTGGAAGGGGACACAGCTGGCACAGCTGATGGGAACAGGACAAAGGGGTTTCCATCACATTGAGTGTTATGTTCAGTGTATAAATTGAGGGGAGTTGGCCAGGTGTCACCAGCCACTGCTCAGGGACATGCTGGGAGCCAACCAGCAGGTGGTGTGCAATTGTATTGTGCATCACTTGTTTTTCTTCAGTTGTATTCTTTTTTGTCTGTCCCATTTATTACTGTTGGTACTTTTGTTGTTTTCGTTGTTGTTGTGTTGCTACTATTATTGTTGTTGTTGTTGTTATCTTTACTTGGTTTCAATTATTAAACTGTTCTTATCTCAGTCCACAAGTTTTGCCTTTTTCTTCCAATACTTACTCTCATCCCACCATGAGGAGGGGTGTGAGTAAACAGCTACTTGGTACTGAGTTGCCAGCTGGGGTTAACCCATTACAACTGGTTGACACAGGTTGCACCTCCTTATACTGAAATTATCACAGAAAGATGCTGTGCACCCTGCAGACGTGGTGTTGGTTCATCAGTGAACCTAGTGCAGGCAGACAGAGCCAGGAGCTTGCAGAAAATGCACTTGGAAAATGGGTTCCTTTGACCATAACAAAGACAAAATGAAACAGAGTGTTCAGAGTATTCTTAAATGTTGTAAGTAGGTTTAGATAATTTATATGCATATTCATCCCTCCAGAATTAATGAGAAAATTTGTAGTGTGGACTCTGGCTTTTAGAAATATTCAAAAACAAACAAACAAACAAACAAATGGGAAATAAGACTATCTGGGGGGGAAAAAGGCAAATGATCCAGGAATGTAACAATTAGTACTAGTAATCCATAAAAATGCATGTAAAATCATCCACTCAGTCATTATTGGATTATAAACATTTATCTCTAGAACATGCCATACTATTTCAAATATTCAATCAAAACCATCCAGAGAACTTCAAATGCTAAATGAGGTCCCTTTCAGCCAGTGTAGAGGATAAATTCCTCATCACAGCTATCAGAGTGACAGGATATATGGCATGAGCAATTGCATGGAATTCAACAATTTTTTTCAACAATAACACAGAAAATAAGTCAACTCACTATTCTTTGGATCTCATCTCCATGCCCCAGTTCTGCAAAATGCATTATCATTGTTTAAATCCGATCAACATACTAAGACTCAGCTTTAATCTATGCAAAAGCCACCCAAGGAAAGACAGACCAAAAAGCTGTGCTGAAGCTGTTCTGAGCAGAAGCAGGTGCTGAGTCAGTGGTGGTGATTCTATGTTCACCCTTTGTTTCTCCTGCCTCTTACTGCCCTAGCGATGCTGAGTGTGGTTCATAGCCTGTAAGGATCAGAGGATCACTCTTTTTGAAAACACAAGGCTTTCAGACGCTATTGCTAGAGGACGTGTGAAAATGCTATTCATGCAAGTAATTAGCCCTGTGTTTCCTGAAGCCTTCTCTCACAGCTGGCCTCTGGGGGGAGCAGAGGGGCATGAATATTAAATAGTTGATAGAAGTATTGAGTCAACTATAATAACATGACTAATTTTACTTGGAAGATAATTTCTTTCACAGCTTCCCTGCATTTCAGAGAATACTACCACTTGCCTTCCAGTGGCTTTTGGAATATTTTATTCTCCATTTCTTGATATTATTCTGGATCTCATCCAGATGAAGAAATACCTTTCCTTAGTAAAGACATGGGCACATGCATTTGGACCTATACTGCTTATTTACAGCCAGTTAGACTGGTTGTATGATATTACATAGGAAAACTGATGAAAATTACATAATGTAACTAAGACAACTTATGCAGAAATCCAGCATCAACATTGCTTTTCATTGGAGAGACATAGCAGACCAGACTAAGTTATTGTCAAGAAATTAAAAATACCTGTGAGCTTTCCCTGGCCTATCCAAGGTGCTGCCATTGCATTTTGTGTCACTAAAACAACAAAGACAAGAACAAACAAGCATGCTTGTCAGGCACTTATTTATGCATGGTGAAATGAGTGCTGTATGCCTCCTTCCATGTTAGAATAGTATGGATAAATCACTGACAAAGTTTTCCAACAATAGCACTGAACTGGGAGAAAGCATGTGACAAGAATCTGAAATTCTGGATAATGGGTGAGTGCAATCATAGATGTGACAAACACCTGGATCTGCTCACTATCATCAGGCTAAGTAATTTCTATGTTTTCTCAAGATGTTAAGTTTCTAATTTCAAGGTATCTAAATGCTGTACAAGGGTAACAAATTTTATAATTCTTTGCAGAGCTCTGAGAGGTGGCAGTTGTGTATCACTTTTTAGAATAGTTGCCTAAAGATGCATTGCATCTGATGATACATTATTCCTCATTCTTTGCTCTTCTTGAGTTAAAAACCCCAAAGAGACACAGATTCCTGGTTAAATTTAGTGCTGAGATGCTTATCCATTTGTTTTCATTAAAAATTCCCTGATCTTTTTCTGACCCATTCTTACTGACAATGTGAGCTCAGTGGAAATGCTAGTGAACCCACACAGATCACTAATTAGCTGGAGCTGACCTCTGCACTTCATGAAGATGAATTTTATCTTGCATTTGTTCAAGTATGACCCAGATCTTTGGAAAAAAATAGGGTCTTGTACACGGATAGCTGAAGGCAATAAAACATTTAAACATATTTCATAAGTCCTTGGATGAAGTTTTTATTTATGCCCTTTGCATCATCAAGCCTTAGAAATACAAGGTCAGTATTCTAACAAGTACAAAACAAAACAAAACAAAACAAAAAACAAACAAACAAAAAACACACCAAAAACAAAACAAACAACAAAAAAAAGGAGATCATTATTATGCACAATTGAAGGAAAACAATCTTGAATGGGTAAAGGTGATACCTGGGCTTCTAACAGATCCAGTTTTCTCTGCTTATCTAGACCTGCCAGTGTGAGAGATCATCAGACATAAGATTTACACTTAGTTGGGATTCATTTAATCTGACTGAATAAAACCAAAGTTTATGAGAACCTCTATTGGAGATCCTGTTCTTCCTGGTGTCAGTGTCCTGGTTTCCGCGTGATCATAGCAGCCCTAATTACAAACCACACGAGTCAGGTAACTCTCAGCTGCTGCCAACCCCAACACCATTACCTGGGATGCTTACATGGGCCGTGACGGTCTAGCTCAGTCCAGAATAAAGTATCAGTCCTGAACAGCTTTGACAAAAACCTACAGCTTAGCAAACAGGCAAGAAGGCCGTGTGACAAGGACTTGGCGTGAACACATGCCCCCGAAAGGCATTGTGCTGTGGCACGCCCCAGACACAGCATTGTGCTGTGAGGAGCAGAGATGCAGCTAACAAAGGCTGCCCCCTCTTGATGCAGCATGAGCGCACTTGGCTGTCAGCGGTGGTTTTGCTAGAAAATGACAACAAATAGGGAGCGGAGTCCTCTGCACTGACAGTGCGATTCCCCTCTGGAAGGGATAATATGCGTGGGCTGCTTACACCTGGTAAAACAGTGAAGTAATATCCATGCCACTTGCTGAAAAGCCTAGATGAAGTGGGTTTTCCCTGCAAAAGCTTGCAGTAGTTAGGAGGATCCACTTTCTTTCATATCCTTTCTTCCTCACAATGGGGCATGAAAGGACTATATGGCTAGAAACCATACTTACCTTCTTCAGCTTCTTTCTCTTCAGCTGCCTCTGCAGTTCCAGCAGTGCAATGGGGTTTGGTGAAATTACAATAATGTAAATTCGACAAGGTGTTCCCATGTCTATTGGGACACAGAAGATTTTATGAGTTTTCCAGATTTTGAGGCATTTAATGGGGTAGGCATCACTCCCAGAAGAAGGTATTTTTAGTTCTGTTGTACAATGTACTACCTCTACTGGTCTGATTTAAACCACACTCAAGCTATCTGAACTCCTATGCTTTTCTCTTGCATTACTGTTAACTGCATGACAGATCACATTTCATTTGTCCAAAGTGCAGCAGCACATGCACCTCACCTTGGCATCCATCTCTGGCTTATTATTTCACATCTGTCGGTTGTCACTCAGAGCTCTTTCACATTTAAATGCATGTACTCATTCGGAACTAATCACCAAAACTTGCCGGGAGCTACATTCTAGAGATGGAAATGGTTGGATGGGATACCCTTCCAAACAGATTATTTGGCATATTGCCATGAGGAAAATCTCACAAGGAAAAACTCTTTTTTGACTATTGTGCATAACTTTCCCTTTAATGCATTTTTCAGCTGTCATTTTCAAACTTTTTTTCACCTTTTCCTGTAACATCCCATCTTTCCTTCAAGCACCAAATCTTCTGAAGCTTTCACAACACCTGAACTTCTCTGCTACATCATTGAAGCACCTGCTTTAAAGAAGCTATTCTTAATTAAATCTTACTTTTCCACATCTTCTGTATATACGACTGTAACAATTCTTTGACATAGTGTAGTGTTCTAGGTGCATTCTAGAATCTGGGTTTTTAAATGAATATTGTGCAGGATCCTTCCTAAATACACAAAGGTCTATGCCAAACAGGGAGACCTTGTAACAATCTTTCCTTAAACCACTTTTCCTAGCACTTTCAGATGTGTGTATTTCTTATTCAGACTACTTTCCCTACTTTAAAAACTCATGGTTAGAGGTTTTTTATGAATAATTAATCTATTTTGATAGAAAATCTTAAGCTGAATACTTTTTATTATTGCAAATAACATTTTCACTGATTTTTCCCCCATGATACTTACAATAATTTAAACTGGAAAACATATTCTAGCAGAAAATTAACTACTCTTTATGAAAGAGGAAAGGATCTATTGCTTTATGAAAATTTCTTCTTGAAAACAGAATGTAAAAATAAGACAGTTTATTTTCCACAAAGAAAGGCAACTTTCACCATCTGAGCTAAATCAGAGTCTTCAGTTTGGAACATATTCTTCATTCTATATCTTTTAAATCAATTTACAGCATCATAAAGCTTCCCTAATGTAATGACACCCCTCCAATATTTTAGTCAGTCACATGACCAAATTCCACTTAAATTAATCACAGCTCAAACCCAGTCAAATACAGTATATTTTTTCTTTCTGCATATGATTACATTGGGACTCAGGGGCTAATTGACTGCATACTCAATAATTGAAAAATACAAAATCCTGAAATAATTTTCTAACTCTAGGTACTTTTGAACTTGAAACAACTGTTCTAAGTATTTCTGCTATGCTTGGTGTTCTGGAATGCTACTGTAGAGTTTCCAAAAGATTTTCTGTATGAAATTTAATCACTTTATCTTAATAAAGATCTAATTGTAATTACAACACTGTGACCCATTCTAGTTCTGGAAAGGATCCATGAAACAATCTGTTCCCATTGCATTGGATATCATTGGGTAACAAGGAACACAAGGTGAAATGCCCAAGAAAGCAGCCCCAGGACTGGGAAATATTTCTTCCTGGTACATGAAGTGCTGTCACTATTTCCTTCTCAGCAGAACTGGAACTGTGAGGAGGGTGATGGAGTCACCACTGGCACTGGAACTTCAGGAGTTCCTCTTGGGATCCAGACCCTGAACCTTCAGCATATCCAGGGTTGGATTCCAGGTGAGTCACAGTTTTGGAAGGTCCAACTAGCTCTGAAATATCCCAAAGCAGCTGGGCAGTGGCCCAGGCCAAAGAGGGATGCTTGTTTGGCTCTCAGTGTGTTGCTGTGGAAATGCTGCCTTTACAGGCCTGGTGGCAAAGCCCCCAGAAGAGAATGGAGAGTGGAGACACAGAGGCAGAGCTAAGGTCTGAGCCTCCAGGCACTGCCTGGCTGAGCACCCTCACCAGTACCTGCCTCTGATTCCCTCCTTAGAGGGATCCCTGGCACTGAGAGGAGGCAGGCACAGGCTGCTTGAGTGGAAACATTTTCATCAAAGAGGAGATGTTAGGATCTGACCGAGGCAGGTAAGCCAGCTTACAGAAGGCTCACAAACAGCTCCTGGCAGTACCTCAGCAAAGGGCAACAGAGCCTGGGGAGAGAAAATCTGCCACTTTGCTCTGCAACCTGGCAGCTGCTCCGAGGCACATCTCTGCTGAAAGCATGGCCAGCTGTACGCTGTGTTTCCCTGGAGAAGATACAGAACCTGTAACCCAGTTCTCACTGCTATAGTTGAGGACAGTTGTGAGGACTGACCTGCTGTGGCCAGTTAGAGAGCCAGATCGTATCCCTGCTGCAATCTTCGCGTCTTTCAAAAAACAGCCTAGGGACAGAAGGCTCTCAAGCAAGCAGACCTCTGATGAAGACAACTCTAGGCTCTTTAAGAAGCAGAGGAACAAACCTTCATGGCTGGGACAGGCAGGCCTAGTGGGTTGCTGCCCTACTCCCTGGACTTGGGGAGGAAAGCACTGTGGGGAGTGGCCAGCAGTGCCAATTGTCAGCTGTGTGGAGCCAAGGAGAGAGGTTTCAATGCCTCCTCCTCTGCTATGGAAAAAGGAAAGTTTACTGTGAGGGTCAGCCTGGAATGGAAGAGGACAGGACTTTCCTTAACATTGCAGGGGTGAAGTGGAGGGAGATGGGATTCTTACTGCATCTCAGTGACACTGGACTCCCAGACGAGCATGGTGAGTGGGTCTGGTTGGGATGGAGTCAACTTTCCTGCTAGCAACCATTGCAGAGGTGCTCTTTGTACTTATAGCAACAATGATGTTGATAGCACATAGTATTTTGGTCATGCTGAACAGGCTCACACAGCATCAAGGTTTTTTATTCATACTCCATCCAGTGGCCAGTAGGCTGGAGGTGGGCAAGGGTTTGTGAGCACACACAGCCAGCTGACAGCTGACTCAAACTAATCAAAGGGGATCTTTCATACTATATAATGTTGTAGTTGGCAAAAAAATAAAAGTTAGGGATCATAGGAGTGATTTGTTATTAAGGCATTTGTCTTCCAAAGTAATCACTACACATACTGAGGTCCTGCTTCCCAGGACACCACCCAACGATGAAAAAGAGAGAATAAATATTTTTGCTTTGCTTTGCTTCCACATAAGCCTTTGGTTTTCTTCACTGAACTGCCTTTATCTTGACCCACAAGCTTTTTTGTCTTATTTTCTCCTCTGTCTTGTAGAGTGGTAGAGCTGTGTGGGGGCCCTTTGCATCCAGCCAAGCTCAACACACCACAATACTTTTTGGCACCCAGCATGTGGATTGAGACAATGGGAGCTCTGAATTGAGCATGCTATAGCTATAGCAGTTATTAATTGGCAGGTGTGTGTCTTTGAAGTTGGCCGGCTGACTGAATACCTCTTCATTTTGTTGAGCTTTGGAGCATGTTAATACAAACGTTGTGCATTTAACTATGCTGGGGAAGTTATCTTGCAGAGAAAATGAGAGCATACACCTTTCTCTTTGCTGAGATTGATATTAATGGTTTTTACTGAGTGGACTTCCAAGGTTCTTGTTCACCCGTATGTGAGGTTCTTAATAGTAGTAACTGATATTGTTGGGTTTGTGGCAAAACCACCCTATTCTGGATGGTCTTAGAGGCTCATGTATCCTTGGCATAGACTACCTGAGGACAGTGTACTTCAAGGGCCCAAAAGAGCTTTCAGTGTAGCCATCATGAATATGGAGAAGATTAAGCAGCTGATCAGCTTGTCTGGCCTCCCAGAACATTTCTCTGCTGTGGTCTTACTGTGGGTGGATGAACAGCCGTGATTGCCACCATGACAGTGCACCAGCAGTGACACTGCAGCAACAGAGATTCCCTGGCTCCCACCTTCAGGCCCATTGGAGACCCAAAGAATGAGTGTCTTTTAAGTATCTCCTATGGTCCAAGCAAAAGTCTGGCAGAGGGTGACAATTAACAGGGACTTTTGTGTCCTGAATGAAGATGTCACGCTGCTGCTGACTGCTGCTATGCTTGATATGCTGGAGTCCCTATGCCAGCTGGAGTCAAGGCTATGGTATGCTACAAGTGGTATGCTACAACAGATATCATCAGTGTTTTTTTCTCAATTTCTTTGGCAGCAGAAGCAAAAACTTGCCTTCACGTGACAGGGCATCAGAACACCTGGAATGAACCGCACCAGGCTGGAAGCACAGTCCTACCACTCATCATGGACTAATTAGAGCTGCAGTTACCAGAGTGATCCCCCTGAACATTTACCATACATCAATGACATCAGCAGGTGGGATAAAAAAGTGTGCTAGGTGGGCAGCAGGGCTTATAGGGGTGGGAATGTGTGTGATTTGATTTCTAAGGAATTAAGTAGCAGAGTCCCTAGAGTGTGCTGAAGAGGACAAGTCTGGGTTCTTTTGGTGTTGAGAAAACAGCTGGGACAAGCAGTTAGAGCAAAGCAGGGCTAGTGAGCAGCAGGGCACCAGGGCTCCCTGGAAAACAGGGATCTAGCACTCCTTTCCCCAGCCTCACCTCTTAGAAGACACATCTTCTTCCAGTTGAACCTGTGCTGCGAGTTGATGGTTACGTCTGCTTCCTTGGTGTTGCAGCTGGTTTTGCAGCTATATCCCATTACTTAGCTGAACCTCGAGCACCAAGCGGTCCTGCTGAACTCCGCCTCACGAGGGAGCTGTGTTCCCAGGAAAAGAGAGTGTGAGATGATTTCCCCCGTACATCAGCCCTAAAGACCCAGAATGAGGTTGAAGAAAATTCCCCTTCCCTCCTCCAGCACTCCCCATCGAAGGAGTGTGTATCTACACAGCCAGCAGCTGTGTCCTATAGAGACACAACAGCAGGGAACATGAGGATTTAAGGCTGTGGGGGACAGGATAGGGGGATGTGAGCCTATGGAAATCAGGATCACTGCCTGCCTGTGGGAGGGATCTACTTCTGGAGGAGTTTCTTTGTGCTCTGTTTCTATATGGAACAGGCCGAGCTGGGGTGTGTTCAGTCCTCACAAGGCGGGAGGACCTTCCCTGTAATCCAGTAGTGCCTTGGCCACCAAGACTTGGAGAGTGTTGGCAGTTCTGGGCAGAGAGAACACAGCCCTATCACCTTCTGGCCCTTCAGAGCCCTGGGGATTGCACTGCCTGACTGACTGCATCAAGACCCATTATGCTGGGAGGGGCTGCAAAATTTCATTTTGCATCAAAATGTTCTAAATTTTTTAATTTTCCAAGACTCAAACCAAAATATTTGACAGTTAGATTTCAGCTTTTCAAGTAGGTAGGCAAAAGGAGGAGGAATGGGAGATTAAGATGAAGGAAGGAAAGAAGAAATGCATCTGGAGAGACAAACATAAAAAGCAAAATGAGCACAAGCAGGCCAAACACATCTTCCATTTTCATTGTTGCTATTGTTGAAATAATGAAAATTCTAGGAGTTGCTAACAGGAAAATTCAATATGGAGAAAAATCATGATATGATGAACATTAAGTTAGGAGTTAGCATAGATTAAAAAAACAAAATTAAGAAATCATAGTAGTCCCCACTATAACTGCTCTAGGTTTGGTTAGCATGTCATTTCTTTAAAAGAAGGAAAATTTTGTTTTGCCCATGAACTAGCCGCCTTCTCCATACACTGAGTGGTCACAGCTGTAAATGGAAGACGTAAAAACTGAAGGAAGGAGCTCAGTGTGTAAAAAATAGAGCAGTTCAGCAGCTTTGGCCAGCCCAGAATAATATCTCTTGCTGTCAAGCTACATTTTCACATAACCTCTACAGAAACAAAACCTACAGCTAGAGCAGGATGCAGAGTTATTTTTTGTTTGTTTGTCTCTCTGTGTTTTCTGGCATGATTATGAGCCAGCAAACCAGTCTCAGTCCAGTAGTAAAACAGCAGGTGCATAGGGACGTAGAAAGCCTGAGGCTAAGCCCAAAAACCAAGGTGACGTGTCAGGATTAGGGTCAGAATCAATGAGATACAAGGCAGTGAATTACATAAGTGAAGATACTACAGAGTAGCACAGGTAGAGGTCAGTAGTAAAGTCTGAGCTTAAAAGCAGCTTCCAAGTGCAGAAGGGGCCTGCTCTCACCTTCAGTTTTCTTCACAAGAGCTCCTATTAGTGACAGAGCAGACACTGGACTCTGCAACTCAAACTCTTTCACTCAGACCTACTCAGCACCTTGAAATCAAAATTATTCAGGCAGTCACATGGTGACAGCACAGAAGACAAGTAAGGGAAGGGACTGTTTAATTTATCAGAGATGAAGAACATCCTTAATAGCAGTAAAACTGGTGCAGTTAATGGCTGGAGGATGTCTGCACCATGGTAATCATGAAATGATGGAATTAAGGAATGAGGTTAGGAGAACTACCAGCTTGGACTTCTGTCAGGAAGGTTTTGGCCTTGTTGACAATCTGTTGGAAGGCACTCCAAAGAAGGTATGCGGCTGAAGTGAGTCCAAGGAAGGGCAGCAAAATTGGAGAAAGGTCTAGAGGATAAGTTCTATTCGGAGAGGCTGAGGGACCTAGGGTTGTTTAGTCTGGAGAAAAGGATGCTCAGGGCTGACCTTACTGCTCTAAAAATCCCTGAGAGAAAGTTGTAGGTAGCTGGGGGTTGGTCTCTTCTCGTAGACAGTTACAGGATGAGAGGACACAGTATCAAGCTATACCAGGGGAGGTTCAGGCTGGATATCAGGAGGAACTTCTTGATGGAAAGGGTTGTTAAACATTGGCATGGGCTGTCCAAGGAGGTGGTGAAGTCACCATCCTTGCAGGTGTTCATGAAAGGACTGGGCACAGGACGTGGTGCAATGGTCTAGTTGACAAGGTGGTGATCAGTGAAAAATTGGACTCAATGGTTCAGAGGCCTTTCTCAGCCTAAAGGATTCTGTGATTCTGTGCATGAAGGACACATGGAGGGTGCATGAAGGATTCTTTGTCTTGAAGGACAAAGGAATCTAGGAAGGCTAGCAGTTTTTGAGGGTAAAAAAATCTTAAAGGTGCAGAAGTACTGGCCCTGAACACCAAAAGACGTATGGTGGAGGTGGGGCTGGGCAGGAAGAAAACCAGTCTGAACAAGAGAGTTTTGGCTGTCATTCAGTGAAGAAAAGAGTTTATGACTTTGGAAGAAGTGGGTGCCCATCCAGGAAGACTACCAAGTTCCAGATTTGTATCTGGAGAGAAAAATTAAAGGGCCAAAGCCCAACTAGAATTTAATTTGGCTACCACAGTAAAAGACATGTTTCTATCAATACATCTGGTTAGCTGGAGGACATAGGAAACAGAACAACGGCTTAATAATCCAAGGGAAAAAAAATTAACAATCTGCTACACCACTTAGACACTCACGAGTCTATGAGGCCAAGTAAGATCCTCCCAAGGGTACTGAGGGCACTGGTAGAAGGTGTCATTGAGTCATTTTTAATCATTTAGCAGCAGTTCCAGCAAACCAGGGAGGTCCCAGGAGATTGGAAGCTGGCCAGTGTGATGCCCTTCCACAAGGGCTGTAAGGAGGATCTCTGTGGTGCTGGGGCACTATATGCCTGTCAGTCTGGGGAAGGTCATGGAACACACCATGCTGGGTGCCATCACATGGCACATAAAGGCAACCAGGGATCAGGCCCAGACAGCAAGGATCTAGGGAAGGCAGGTGCTACTTGACCAACCTGACCTATGACAGGGTGACCCCCTTAATAGATGAGGGAAAGGCTTCAGATGTCACCCATCTTGACTCCAGCAAAACTCTTGACATTATCTCCCACAGCATTCTCCCAGAGAAACTGGCTGTTCATAACCTGTAGTGGTGCACTGTTTATTGGGTAACAAAGTGGCTGGATGGCCAGGTCCAGAGAGTGGTGGTGAATGGAGCTACACCCAGCCAGCAGTTGGTCACAAGTGCTTTTTCCAGGAGTCACTACTGGAGCCATTTTGTTTAATTTGCTAATTCGCTGATCTGGATGAGGGAACTGAACACAGCCTCAGTCATTTTGCAGACAAGTTGACCTGCTGGAGGGCAGGAAGGCTCTGCAGAGGGATCTGGACAGGCTGGATTGATCGGCTGAGGCCAAAGGTGTGAGGTTCAATAAGGCCAAGTGTCAGGTTCTGCCCTGGGGTCACAACTCCACTCAGCACTGCAGACTGGGGGCAGAGTGTCTGGAAAGTTGCCCAGAAAAGGACCTGGGGGTGATATGGTCAACATATGGCTGAACACAAAGCAGCAGTGTGCTCAGGTGGCCAAGACCAATGGCAGTTCTGTTCCAAATCTGTTTTGTTTTACCCTCTTTACAGGAAATAGTAGAGTAGTGTGTGGGGTAAGGTCCTTGTTTATTTAAAATTCTTCTAAGACCTTGCTTGTTTTGCTCAGGCACCACTTGAGGTACCACCCAAGGACAGCGTGAATAACTTGGAGCAGCAGAGGACTGAGTCCACCAGACTTTTAGCTTTGCAGTGTAGCAGTGTTGAAATGGAATCAGAGCCTGGATAAAGGCTCTCATTTGAGGACTCCACCAATGCTGCCACATGGAGTTTGTGTTGCCAGCTTGAGCCATAACATCAAAATAAAGTGCAAAACCCAATGGGACACTGAAGAGAAGTACACAAATGTGTCAAATTTCAAGCAGTAACCATTTTCCTTAGAGTATATATTCAGGCCATGTTCTTTGAGAAGCTGAAAATGTCTGCTTTGTACCTTTGCACTTAATTCAGTCCTGTGCTTTGCATCCTGTCTCTGTAGACTTAATTTAAAAGTAAGACAATAATCTATTATCAAGTACAGAAACCATGGTGATGACTGTACTTCCACAAATCTAAATGATTTTCTAATTATGGAAGGAGCTGTGAAATGCAATCTTGGCCACTAAAGCTCTCCTACACATCATACAGATGTTCACAGCTTTCACCATGCTGTGAAATACCATCAAAATAGAAGCCTAATTAACACCTCTTACAAACACTGCAAAGAGTGACTCACCAGTGTTATGCTGTCAGCAGCAATAACTGGATTCCTTGGACACCTCCAGCAATACCATTCATACATGCACCTGTAAAGGTGCCTTGTAAAGGTGCACATTATCAAGAGAATTAGTCAGGGTAGAACTGAGACATATGATTTTCCAGACTCCAAATTACAACCTAATGATTACTTTCACAACACAGCTAAAACACAGAAACACAAGTTGTTCCAAAATGCCACTTCAATTATTAGCTATTAATGACAATCTGAGTACACAAGGACAATCAGAAGAAGAAAAGGGAGAGGTTTTATATTTTTTTAAAATAAACTTTTAATGTGCTATATAGGCACGATCGCTACAAGATCTTCCACCTATACGCAATACTACACACTGTTAACACACTGCATTTTCACTGTACATTAAAAAATCTGGGAAGAATATTCCTTCACTGGAAAAATATCATACAATCACTTAAATAAACAAAGACAACATTACAGTGCAAACAAAATCCTGGTTTTATTTATTCTGCAATTACTGAGTACTTTCTAAAAGTCTTTTAGAAAAATAAAAAAACCTTCCCATGGGCAACCAATACGTTCTGAGATGATTTCCTCTTGCTGAACCAAGAAACTTGATTTATTCCTTGAAGTTGTAATAAATGGTATACTCATTTATATGATGTATATTCACATGATTTGTATGAAGCAATGGATCCCAACCCAAAATCTGCAGATAGCAACAAAATGGCACTTGCTGGCTTCATCTGACTTTTGATCAGACCCATGACAAGAAAGGTCTGGTACAATAGTTATCCCCATGAATTAAAGACAAAGTGCTTAAGGAAGCCAGACAAGGCCTTGGTTAGTGATGCTATTGGTTTCTGCTGGTAATTAATTGCTGTTAGACAGAGTGGGGACACACTTTTTTTTTTTTTTTTCCTTTAGTTGAGAAAACCAGACCATGGAACAGTAATCATGCCAAATTCAACACACAAAAGAAGTATGACATATTTCTGTCCCAAAGGGCATGATAGTTTTGCTTGAGCCCACAAAGGCCAAGACTCAGAGCAGATGTTGCCTGTTTCCTAATCTGTGTGAACTCTGTCACCTTCATAAACTCCTACTCTGGTGAAAGAATATACTAACTTAAAAGTGCCTGTATGCTCTTGTCAGTTGGGTGATGTTAAGAGAGTATAGGCTTTAGGGAAATTAAAAAAAGCAGATAGGTGCGTACATGAAAAGGGGACGTTTGTTTTCACTTGGAGAAGAATGTTGTGTCTTTATCTCCATTGTGCTACCCTCCTTGGAAAATTGGAAAACCTATTTGGATGCAGCTTCCGATTCTGGGTGAGATAGAGAGTTTGACCCACTACCATTGCTGCACAGAATGACACTGGGCTCTTCATGTACGTATCATCAACTTCTGTTCAATCTCCATTGGATGCCATATAAAGAATAAGGCAGGCTTAAAAGGAAACAGAATATTTAGCACCAGTGACAGTATATGGGTCATCCTTGAGGTTCTTACCAAATTAGACAATACCATGAAGCACTATTTTTACAGGCAATAAATGGTTATTCCATTACAATTTTCAGATTTGCACTTCTTTCTAAGCATACATAAAAAAATAGTAGTAGCTAAGAAAGCTGAATTAAATAGCACACAATTTCACAGTCCTATTGCTGTCTGTAAAATACATAACCTGCATATCACCAGTTTGCTACTATACCAGCTGATGGGTAAATGCTTAACATTCTAGACATATGTGGGAGATGGCACAACATGAGGACTATAAAGCTATAGATTCCCCAGTTTCAGCTTGTGTACAATTATAATTTTTCATTTATCTCACTGAATGAGCAAACAGAACATGTAGAAAGTATGTCTCAAGTGGATGGGCACTGAGCTGCAGGACTAAGATAAAGAGCAGCTTCCACAGTGCTTCTGGCTGGCAGTGACTGAAATACAGCAGGAGGCAGGCTTCTGCTCATGGTGAAAAAGAGCACTGGCCAGAGGGTATACACCAGTGGGGCTGTGCCTTAAGAATGCCTTGGCAGACCAGAAAAACAAATTCTGCTCTGTTACGTACTGCAGTTCTCATAGCTGCAAAGCCACCTTATGGAAAGGCAGTATGATACACGTTAACCTGCTACATCAGTAGGACAGCTGTTAGACCCAGATGAATGAGCAAGTGCAGATTTTGCCTACTAAAGCTTTATAAAAGCCTTTGACCACCCTTCATGCATAAATACTAACCCACATATCAAAATTACTTATCCTAACTACTTAAAACATTATGGTGTAACTGCCCCAAACAGAATTAGCTGCCTGTACCTACAAATGAAACTTGCAAATGAAGACAGTAAACATTAAGAGATTATTGTACCAAAAAGGATAAAAATATATAATAAACTACTGTTTAATTACATCCCCTATTCATAAGTAATTGACCATGATTCACTCTCACAAAATTATTTTAAGATTGTGTGTCTAATAGAAGTTCAATATTTGACTACCCCAAGAAACTGCATTAAAAATATCCCAAACCCATCAAGCTATGTGACCAGAGCCAGAGACTTGCCTGCTAAGCAGCTCTTTCTCAGGTCCATCAAGAACACCCTAGGGTCCCTCAGAGTAAGGTTACTCTTTCTCATGGAGAAGTTTCTCAGGGTAGCAAGAGAGGAAAAGCTGTTGGTTTTTTACTGATGAGAATAACTTGTTGATTCTTCTCAAGATATGAAGGAGGAACTTCTGTTGGGAAGCACTTTCATTCACATAGAACATCTGGGAAGGTTATCTGCTCTCCTTGACTAACATGTGTTCTTTCTCTTACACGGCAATACAGTTCTAGAGGCATGCTGCAGCACAAGTGTATCACACACAGAGTCCCACAGACAACTCTGCAGAGAGCCCACATTCACAGGACTAGAGGCTGCCTCTCTCCTTTATAGACTCAAGCTCTGAATTCTGGCAGTGAATTCTGTGCAACCCAGCTTATCTCTCACCTCCCATCCACAGGAAGGGGTGAGACTAGGTTATTAGAGAGTCCGTACAGCCACAGGGTAGAGCAACGACAAGTGTTCTGCTCCTTTGATAGGCAGCTTCTTTGTAGTGTAGTAGTGGATGACTTCAGGAACACTGTCGAAGGGAGGGCTGTTCTGACCCAGGATGTATTTCTCTTTGGTTTTCGTCAGCTTCATATGCATAAAACCTTGACTGCTCCTGCAAGGAAAGCAAAGTGTAAGTTCATGCTTGTGCATAGGAAAGAGGGGCACAGCACCACGACACGCTCTCCTTATGGAGGGGAAAGTAGGAGAACAAAATGCAAGTAGTTGCTGGTGGCAGGCTGAGACAGTGGCCAGACTGACAGTTTCCAACTGCTAGTTGCAAACCCTCATGGACAGTTCACCACAAAGGCAGCCTAAGGTAGTGTTTTGTTTTCAGCACCTGTGCTGCCTTGATTCACATGCAAGGCTGTCTCACACAGAAAGTGATCCAGAGGTGTGCCAGAAGACAATCCATTTCCTCCCCATGACCCACTCCCTAGCCCCTTCAGTATTTTCCTATGCACAGTGATTTTCACTACAGCCAGTCATTACTTCTGGACCCAAATATCTGTGGTGCTGGCCTGTCAGAGGCCTGAGGGTCCCTTCATAGGCACAAGCAGCCCACAAACCTTGCTCAGCTAGGCAAGACATGAACTGTCCTGTTCCACCCTGTGGATGCCTCAGGGCAGACCTCACCCATTCCACCCTGGCAGTAACTGTCCAGAACACATCTCTGTGTGTAATCTGCTGGCTTCAGGTTGGAAAACTACTCCAGGAGAGCACCTTCCCAAGGTTCATGGCACAATACTGCATTGGAGTGAACACTATACTGAGTAAGGGCTGCTGTCCTGTGGTCTTTCTGCAGGCACTCTCTTTGAGGGAAGGCTCACGATTACGCAGGCAGAAGAGTGTCATGGAACTCATGGAACTGCCTTGCCTGCTCTTGGCAAAGCCAACATAATTCCACTCTGATGGGTAGCACCCACACTGCCATACAGCACCAGAGGTAAAGCTGGCCTCAGCTCTTCCCAGAAGTGACCCTTCACCATCTGCTGTCTCAACATAACATATAGGCTACTTTAGGAGTGTAGAGTTCAGCCAGGGCAACACAAGTGCAAGGAAGAGCTCCTACACATGAAGATGTTAAATGAGGCTTGCTTTTTACAAGAAGTTTTTTACAGCTTGTTTGATGTCCCAATCCCTAACCTTCTGGCTCCAAGCCATTGTTTCTTCTAGGTGTGTCCAGGGGAAGAGACAATAGTGTTAAAACTAGAGTTAGTCTGTGTCAGCAAAGAAACCCAATTCAAGATAACACAGAAAGCTGCAGCAGGAAAACAAATTATGTTAAAAGCAGCTTCTCTAAAACCTGCCATATTCTAGTTAGCAGGTGCAGTGTTTGTAAGTGCCTGTATCATAACCTAGCTCACATCTTTCAGATGTATTCAACAATTCTCTGATGAAGAGAATGTTTCTGGTGTGCAGAAACCACTGCAGGCACTGTAATTATGGCTCTACATGCTTAAAATCTTGCTTTGAATATCAATTTCTTAGTGGGAAAATATATCTTTCAAGTCATAACTGATCTCTAAATTATTTTCCTTAAATAAGAGCGACATCTTTAAATACTTATTATGAGGAGAGATGTATTGCTCTCTTTCTTCAGTTCACTATGAATCTGCTGTGCTACAAAATTACTTAAGAGAGTCCAGATACATTAATGGAATCACTGGCACCTGCTAATTTCAGAAGTATGGCAAGGACTAGAGAACAATCTTTTGAGTGCACTTTAGTGCAGAAAAGGAAAAGGCACAAGCCTTTTTTTAAGAGAACAATGCACATAGTAAGAACAAATTGCTTCAAGCCATGTATTCATGACAGACAGCTGTTGCTTCCCCAAGAAGGACCTCTGTATACGTTCAGGTTTGTGTAGCACATAGTCATTGAGCTTCCACAAAAAGAACCTCTACTATGTATCTTGACAGGTGAGTGTTCTGGAAGACCACACTGTTTGTGGGGGTGAGGGAAAAAGAATGTGAGCTAAAAGTTATGAATAGCAGGCTAAAGCAGACAAGACGAATCTATAGCTTCTGCCTGTTTAGTCTCCAGGAGAAGAAAAGGTGAGATGGACTGTGTCAGGTTGCAATCACCCACTGCCTAAAATGGAGAGTTACAGAGAAAACAGAAGATTCCCAGTCAAAAAGCAGAAGCTGCAAGAGAGTTCCCACTGGACACAGGGTCTTCTTCCTCATAAGAGTTCTAGCACTCAGGAACCAGGATAAGGCAGATCAGAAGGGTTTCATCCTCACAAGTTTTCCAAAGGACTCAGCAACCTGATAAGCATGCACTACTTGGAGCAGGGGATTGGACGAGACATCTCAAGAGGTCCATTCCCAACTAGGTATCTCTAGGAAACTGGAAGGTATGTGAAACTGACTTCAAAGCTTTGCAGTGTCCCACATGGAAATCTTATGTTCATAAAGGAGTAGAACTGAGAGGCAAGAACATTCAGCCAATGAACTGGTTTTGCCTACTGCTTAGTCTTTGCAGTCAATACCACATTGTTAGTGACAGACCTGACTTCTATCCTGGGTACTTTTCTGGATGTCCAGAACTCTTCAAACTGAACATTATTTCAGGCTTATGGTGGATGAAAGAAAAGATTATGTTTTCAAATATCTTCCTCCTTCACTCCCTTTCCACACTCTTTTGAAAGTTTCCAAAAATTACACTGTGAATATGCCATCTGTCCTCCCTGTTTCAAATGACCTGTCACTGGTTGCAAGTATATATCAAAACAGACAATTCTCATCTTCTATAATGTAAAACAAATTAAGTTGGAAGAAAGTCAACTAAGCACCCTAAAATCATGCCCTTGAATTAAACACTTTCAACAGTAAACTATTCTGTGAAACTATTCACATCTACACTAAGGATCCTTCTGTGCTGTCTCACCTTCTCTATTTGTCTTTAAAAGCTGTCTCACAGTCTCCCCTCTTCCGCTATGCCTGGACTCAGACAATCAGTGCCTTTAATAACAGGTAAGAGCAAAATGCATCTGCACTTGATTTACAGCCCCAGTGCTGTTGGACCACTGACTAGAATTACGGGGACCACATCAAAAAGGAACCTGGAAATTATGCTCCCTCCTCCTCTTCTCCAAATGTTTTCAATCTAAGCTCTGATTTTAGTGTGCAAAGAGATTACTGAAATTTCAGGTAATGAAGGGGAAAAATGCTTCATGGTTGAGTGACTGTAAAGAGGTTTCTGCTTAGTTTTTGAAGTGCTGTTGGTGTCTACCTGAACAAGTGCCTGACTGAGTAATCCTGGTTTTGGAACGCCTATTTTTCAGCTCGGCAATAATTATTAAAACCTGTCAGGCCCAAAGTTTTCAAAGAAAAGAACCTAAATAGTGATCCCAAGTTCACATATATGAACACTGATGACAGCCAGTGCCTTGAAGAGACAAGACATACACATTTTGCAAAATAAGGTGCCGGGACCTGAACTAAGGCATGTGACCTTGTTACTGTGTGAATTCTGAGTGCCATTGTGATTTTTCAAATGTTGCAATAACTCTTCATCATATTTTGATTCAATTGAGGGAAAACAGTGACAAAACAGGGCTATTAGAGACAATATTCTATCCTTTCTTTCCTTTTTGCAACCATTCCCACGATTTAAAATATAGAAGAAAATTGCTAATTGCTGATGCCTGCATGAAATTTCTTTGGAACTCTAAAGCACAGATGTTTACAGAGACATAAACTTGATACATGACTAATAGTCAGTCACACCTTGTTTAAAATGTTTGGCAACACAACTGTAACACCAAAAGACTTTGAATTGCAACCTCCCCACATATTTTCTTTCAGTTTTCAAAACCCAGTGAGGATGGGAAAGGAATTGAGCAGACAGTTAATCAGAATGTACTTTTTTGATGTTATGCATGAAGTGTGATAAAAGCAGGTTTAATAAATATTAATTAGATATTAAACCTAGTATTTTTTTCCCAGGAAATATTAATGGCTTTGAAACGTGATTCAGTGTTCACAATCAGAAAGTTTGGCCAAGTTTTCTGAACCCTATTTTTGCTGAAGGAAAGCACTGTTTTGTCAGAGCAGATTTTCTGCATTCATTTTGATGAAACATCACTTGCACAAAGGAAAAAGCAACAGCTCTGCAACTGCATTGGAAAAAAAATCTAGCAATGTAGGAAATACACGTTGTGTTACTTTTCCGTTCTGAAATAATTTTCTATTTCATAATTTTAACTTGTATTACATGCTGTTGCTTTGAACAAAGCCTATAATGTTTCATGTCAATATACAGCAACAAGAAAAGCTGTATAAACAAAAGCTCCTTTGAAAAATAAATACTCACTACTTAACCCCAGACAAAAAAAAAATTGAAAACTCATTTATTGGAGCCATTAAGAGGTTGGCCTATGAACTGGTTTTCCCGTTTCAGCTTTGCTTTTTCAAGCACTTCATACACAACACTGTCATTCTACACCTGATGGACAGTCTCGATGATAAAATAAAAAATGTCTTTCCCCCTACAAACAAGGTGTAGAAGTGTTCATTTGCACCCAATGTGTGAAGATGACTATTGAGCCCAGGCTCCTTTCTCTATAATCAGTTCCCATCTGCTACTTTGAAGGTATTGAGAATCTTTGGCTTCTCAGATTTTCCACTGAAGTGATAGAATCCATGCTTTCTGCTAGCAGCCAGGACTCTATCCTTATGGTTTAGCCTAACATAAATATTTTTATTCAGCTGCTAATTTAGAGCCATATCAAAAATTCCATGATTTCTTTGTAAATTATACTGACACAAAGAAACTTGTAATTTTTACAATATTACCGAATTTACTTCCAAGAACAAAATCCACAGAAAGGTGCAAGTCCAGAATTTATCCAGAACCCAGAACTACCCAGAGTTTATGTACTCAGCTTTGGAAATCAGGACCACTTCTACAGACTGTAGTGACAAAAAAACCAAAAAAACAAAACAACAACAACCAACCAAACAAAAAAACCCAAAAAAACCCCAAACAAACAAAAAACAAATAAAAACCCCCCAAACCAAAACAAATAAACAAACAAAAAAGAAAACACACACCCCACACACACACAACCACACCAAAAAACCATAGCTTGCAGTTTCCTTTGCTATTCAGGGAAACCACATGCCTGTTTATGAGTCCACAGGATCAGGATGTCAAAAGGCACCACCCTCTCTGAATTCAGCTCTGTACTTCCAGTGGCTACGATTGTGTAGGAACTATCTGACAGAACAGAAAGCAATGCCTGTTACTGTTTTTGCTCACAGACTGCACATTTAGTTAACATGTGAGATAATCCTTATCTAAAACTAAGAATAGTCGTATTTCCCAAAACTGAAATGTCAGTCAGGAAATGAAGTGGTGTGGGCATGATGCACACTGCTACAAAAGCCTTGGGAGGGGGGAATCTTGTCTGAAAGGATTAGCTAGCAAAGCTCAGCTGGTGCCTGGTCTTCACCGAGCAAGACTGAATCATGCTAATCCCGAGATCCTGTTTTATTCCTACATCAGGAAGGCACCTCTGTGAGCTCGATGTTCACTGAAGTGATTGCTGAACACCTAAAACATTTACAAGTAAGAAATGGCTCTCCCTCTTTCATTTGCACATCTACTTCTATCTTTTTCACCCATGTGCTTGTTAGTAAAGAACAGGTCTCAGACAAGGAATTTGAAACCAGGCATTTCAAAAGCAGCCAGGAACTTCTAGTCACAGCACAGTTACCAGGAGTGTGGGTCTCCAATTTTTACCCAGCCATCTGCAATTATAATTGTGTTTAAGGAAAGAGTGAGTGGGTATGAATGAGACAAATATCTACAACCCCGAAGGAATGCAGAGAAGAGGAAACACAGGTAACAATCCAGGGCTTAGAGAGGAGATTCAAGAGAATGTGTAGCTGCCTGTCATGCCTTGGGGATCATTTTGTTCTGAGAAGGTAGATCATATTCTTTCCCTCTTCTGCTGTGCAGAATTTAAACAGTGCTGACAAAGAGGTTTAGCTCTTTGGGTCCCAATCCATGGAAAGATGCTTGTAGCTTCAAACACTTGTCACCAACAATATCAATTCCTTGTTTCTAACTGAGATGAGCAACATAAATGTGTACTTCAATAAGACCTTCACTGATGCCCCCAGAGACAGCTAATCACATGCAATTAAATTTCACTGGGTAAACTGCACCATCTCAAAGCGACAGGCATTGACATGAGCAACTAAAACTACCTCAATGACTGTTCTTGACACAGATGCATTTTAATTTAACAATAAAGCTATTTTCACACTCATTTCATTACATTTGGAATGATAATTTCTGGAATTTGAACCAGACAAATATCTCACACAAATTCCGCATGCAAGTTAAGCCTGTCTGGCTCTCTCAAAATCCACAGAACACAAAAAGGTTTCCTGCTGTTGGGAAAAATGGTCTTCAGAGATGTCTCCATTATGCAATATTCAGTTATATTAAATGAAAATGAGCAAGTTCTACCACCTTTTTACTTTTTAAATACAGGTAATATTTGAGTAGATTCTTATTGCTGAGTTTTGGGAAACAATCTTTTGTTACTAGAGAAAACTCAAAAACTACAGTGAAGAGGTTTGGCCTTGGTTTTTGCATTTGGTTTTGTTTTTAGAAAAAGCTTGTCACATGAAACAGAAGAATAGATTTTATCACTAAAAAGTGATAAACTCACAGAGTTATCTAAACTCTGCACAAAATCAGCAGGGTGTAATTCTTACTTTTTCCTGAAAGCATAAATGAAACATTTAACCGAAAAGAAATGCTGACTCACACAGGGTAGTAAAGGTCCCCGAGAAGCACAAGCACACCTAATGGACAATGGGAATGTTGTTGTTCTGTGCAAAGAGACTACAAGAGGATATTAAAGGCATGAACTCAGCTGTCCAAACCAGCAAAATACAATTTTAATTGTCACCTATTCCTCTGAAAGTTGTGCTCTGGCTGAATAACAAAAATCACTAGGCTGATGCAAGAGTTAAGTGAAATACTTATGAAAAAAGCTTATATTCCAAGACTTTGAATTTAAGGGAAAATTAAAGCCTGAGGGAAAATTTATTCCAAAGCTTGTGCCATTAATACTTAAATGTCTGAAAATATCTAGAGGACACCTATATTGGAGAATACGCAGATCAAATTACAAAAGAGATAATAGGAACTGAGCCAGAATTCTAAAGCAGATGTGTTCCAGCTCAAGGCAAACCTCTGCATTACAGGGAGATCCCAAAAATAATAGCACAGTAATAATGACTTAAAATACGCTCCTACAAAATACTTTTCTTCTCAAGTCCTAGAATGGAATTTTAAACATAAAAAAAAAGGATCAGCTTTGGTGCCGTTTATAAAACTGTTTTTTACAACCAGGTATCACCATCATCACAGCAGTAAAATGTATTTTCAGAACAGACCTGTCAAGAAATGGCTCAAAAGCCAAACTGGGAGGAATAATGCTAGTGAAAAGGGCAAGTCAACCTGTACCCCAGACCTACTTGGAAGGCTAGGTTCCACATCAGATCCTATCCTGCATGAGGGAAAGACAGGAAACATTTCTCTTTGCACCTGTATAGCCTATACCAAGGTCAAGGGGCTTCCTTTTGTCCTGCACAGAATACCTTGACTATCTTCCTCAGCTAGAAAATTAAGTGAACTTACTGTCCTGTCAAGGGTGGGAGAGTTAGGCTAGATGATCTTTGATCCTCCCTTTCAACCCCAACTGTTCTATGAATCTGTTTTATGGTATGTTGAAGAGAACATCTGGATTGTACCCTGCTTAGCCTAAGCTAGGTAAGGTAAACTCAGGGCAGTGCTAAGACTGGAATACTGCTCATTTCCTAATACTGTAGATCTTCCACACTCAGTCCTGGGCTTTTTACTTCGAAGAACCATAGCAATGCTGTACAGCTTTACTGCAGTAAAGCACACAAAACAAAAGGAATGAAATCCTCAAACAATACAGTTACTTATTCAGCCTAAAGCAGAAGCAGCAAGAGCATTTCAAATTAGAACCAGAAAAAAAATTACTCCAAGTTTATTTAGTTAAGTGGACACCAAATGAAGACTAAAAATCTCCTAACATCCCCAGACAGGAAGATACTAATTCAGTGACTGTAACTATACATCACACAGTCCCAAACACGCTGGAGTCCTTCGGAGCTAAACACTGCAAGAACAAACTGGATAATTTTCTCCTATGCCACCAGACAAGTTAAGGCTTACAAATACATTTACTGCGTTTTACTGACAAGTACTTACTTCAGTGAAAGAGAATAGTCATGCTTGCTTGTCTGACTATTTCTTACAAGGTAGCTACACTCCTTACATAAACGTAACAGGTTTTCTGCATCCGTCCGACTGATTGCTCCATGATACCAGCTAGGAAAAAGCAAAGAGGTTAATACACACACAAATATTCCCACCCACACTGCTTCCACTACTTAATTTTTTAAGGTATGGACTGTTATCAGTAGTATACGGAAACCTTTAAAATCTGATGCGTTATGGATAAAACCACCAGATGAAGTTATTACAAATTGTGGAGGCTTGTAGTTCCTGTCAGCTGAGGGAAAAAACTCAGATCAGGAGAACCATGCAATAAAATTGGTGTACACATCTATGTAAGAAACTCCCATTTAGAGCAACACATCAAAATCTGCAGATCCATGATATACACATTTGCTCTATTTTGTCCCTGGGATACATCAGTTTTTAAATAAATATACAAAACAAAAAAACAACAAAGGCAAAGAAATAGAAGATCACATGTGGAGAATATGAACAGTTAACAGTAGAAAAGATTTGCTAAAATAAATCTTTGAAAAAGGAGAAGAGTGATGAAGTGTGAAGATCTATCAAAAAAGGCACACTCTAAACAAAGCTGTGGCAACTCTGAGAGCTTTATATAAATCTCTTGTGGATCTGTGGAGTAGATGTGAACAATTCAGGGAAGAAAGGAAATTAGGAGAGGAGAGGTGGTTCCTTCATTAAACTCACTACTGCAAATAAAGAAGCTTCTCACCACGTGCTGCTCTGTATCAGCTTTCAAAATCTCAGACTCCACGAGTAAGCGCTTTGACCCTTTCCTAAGTTTCCAGAGCAATGTAAAATGTGTCTGTCCCTGTACTGTGTCAAATGTGTCTCTGAGGAAGATGCCTCCCTCCCTGCAATTGCCAGGTGCACTTTGAAGCACTATGTGACACTACCATGTCTGCCTCAGCAAGACAATGAATACATCAGAAGTGATCTCTGTCTGTTCTTACCAGGAACTGTTGCTTGCTTTGTGCAAAAGAGTTTTATTCCATTTGTTCTTACTCTAAGAAAGATGCTCCAGCTAAAAGATAGGTGAATAAAAAAGATAGGTGAACAAAGACCAGATAAGTGTCTTTGACAGACATCATGCTCTTAACTACCTTGTGCTGGTTTCTCCATTGTCAAATCTGATTAATGTGCTAAAAAAAAATGTTGGTGCCCAAATTAAAAATTCATTGTGTGCTAGATTAAAACCAAAGTCTGCATTATAGGGAACTAAAAAGAGGTTAAATTTTGTATAGTCACGACAGACTAGAAAGGGAGGCCCTGACAACTTCATCACTTCACAAATCAGATGGAGACACAGATGCAAATGATTTCAGGCAGTCTCCTCCTCATCTCTCATTAGATATTTACTGGTGAAGGACATTTCTTAACAAGTAGTTTAAAGACTAGATTGCCTTCTGAGTGTAAGGAAATAATATTAACACAGTGTGAATCAAGAAATGGATTTGGGAGAATTTGAAAACATTTCCTATTAGCTACAATTATCCTTATTTTCTTTTTTCCCCCAAAGGGCCAAATAAAAGTGAAACATTGCCTTACCAAAATTAGAGAGATACTAGACTCTCATTTTCAGAGAGGAATGGAAAAAAAACATAGGGCTGGTTTGAGGAAGAAAAACCTGCTTTTAGAGTTGAAAGTAGAACAGTTGATGAGATAGCATCTGATTCAAATGTGACATCGGTAAGCTGTTTTGGCTACACCTGACAGTAAACAGTGGTATGCAGAAGTGTAATAGCTTATGAGTCATATGCCCATGTAATTGGGACACTGCTCCTGTTCCAGCTACCTAAGTGCGATAAGCAAAGTGTCTTAATCAGTTTTAAGTTCCTGAGTGATTTGCTGTTCAACTGTATTGGATCTGTTTGCCCTGGGTGTGCTTATTTTTTTTAAACGTCAACATATAAGCATTTGTGACAAAAGGTCAAAGATTCAAACATCAGTGATGTGGTCTTTAAAAAGTGCAGTGACAGCTTGTGAAGGGCACCAGCGCAAAAGTATGGAATAACCTGAAAGTATTCCAAGATATCCTGGAAAACACAGGCACACAATACAAACTTGAAGGCAAAATTCTAACATAATCACACGCTTTGACCCCCAGCAGGATCTCCTCCCAAGTCCCAGCAGGATCTCCTCCCAAGTTTGTAAGCACCCTAATTGTGGTTTACAGAATGCTCTTCCTGATGTCCCTTACTTTGTCAATGGTCAGGTTTTGGCCACAAAGGGGCCATAACTCCACTGAAGACAGGAGAGCAGCATCAATTATACAGTAAGTATAAGAAGTTATTATAGCTTATGTAACGCACACTACTCTGTTTCTGAGTTACAGCAAAACAGGAAACCACCAGATCTTGATTATAAGGCTGGGAGGGATTCACTTTCAGTGAGACAATGGAAACAGCAGAACACACTTTTTCTTTACACTGTTATTGAGGAAATAGAACAAATTACTTTGATTCCCCTGGGTCCAGAGTTAATAAGTTCATAGTTACAGATTCCTCAGCCACAAGTAACTAAAAATATTTTCTTGGTATACCAACACACTTTAGTATTTTTGCCTGTTTGGGGAATATCCTATCCTATCCATCCACTTGCTAATTTGTGTACATCTTTTCCTTTAGATCTTGTATTCCTTTCTGCAAAAACAAGACTCCACTTTTGCAGATAAAGAAGTAAGGGTTTGGCATGTGCTGTGGAGATGTCTCACACTAGTAAAACTTGAGTAATTTGAATTATTATAAAAAATCTATGATAAAATAAATGTGAATTCTTGCACTTTCTGACACATCATTGTTAACTGTCCATTCATTTTATGTTTGATCCATCATACTGAAGAATCAAAAATAACCTCATGTTAGGACGGAAAACCTGCCATTTTAACATTTAAACATGCAGTTATACTAAAAGAGAGAATGACATGAGTCAAAAATTAAGAGCTGGAACTACTCAACTTGGAGGACCAAACTTACAGTAAAATTTACAGCCTTTTAGTGATTTACCTGACAATATCAGTGACTGATTTCACAATAAGTTGCTACTTCCTCCACTAGAAATAAGCATACAATCAGTCAATGGGCAAATGGTTAAAAGGGTGAGGTTGATCAGATGGAACATGACAACATGTGGATAATATTATTATCCACTTCAAACTTAAGCTTTCAAATACTGCCTGAAAAATAGAATGTCAAAGGAAAAGCAATTTCTAGAACTACTTCCTCTCAAACTAGGAGAGGATTCCCTCCTACTGAGGATTCAAAGTGTAGAAAGATTGTTAATCCTCTCAATACCACTAGCATAAAGGAGCAAAGTATTCTCACAAAGTGCATACTCAATCCATGGTAAATTATGCCCTCCCTCTCCAGTGCAAACAAATTCTGCCTCTAACACAGGATTACAGTTTCTGAAGTGGACTGCCTTCAGGGATTCATGACACAGCTTCTTCACTGCATAAATCCACTGGCTTCCCAGAACCCAGGAATATTCACTCTAGCTTTTGTAAATTGCTCCACATGAGGATTTTTCTCTGTGTAGCAGGATTCTAGCCCCTTCTCTGAGGCTGCCTTTGGTATGATACACGACAGTGGGTCATTCCATCACACAAGTCAGTCTGTCCAAACTGTTCAAGGAAAGGCAACAATGAGGCAAGACAGGGGCCACTTGTGTGGATACTAGACATTCACTTCAGGGAATTCACTCAGAACCTGAACCTGAAGCTGATAAAAGTGCATCTAAATACCACTCTCAAGTTTGACAGCACAAGGGTAGAAATAACAATCTCTTTTCTGAAAGCAGTTTAAGTAGTCTTATCATTCTCCCCCTGGAGGAGAATCACAGCCAGATGCAAGGCAAATCTGATGTATTAGAAACATGCTCTGCAGCCACAAATATATGGGATTCACACATTTTTAAAGAGAATTTGGTTATATGTGAGATACAACTTTTTTTTTTCCCCCTAATGCAGTATAAAGGTTGAAAATGGAATAACTGTATATACTTGACAGGTAAAATTCACTGTTCCTGAGATGATTTTCCTGTTTAACACTATTTTGTTCCCCCACAAAAATTACTTACACCTCACAGGATTACGAAGAGTAGGTCTTTGAGGCTTTGGGGATATTGAGGAGGGAAGATGGGCAGCAGGATCTGGGCACTTCCTGCTCCTGTAAGTTGGGAGGCAAAGAGCTGGAGAGCAATTACATCTAAGAGAGCTTACTTACATCTGCTTTTCCAGTTGAATAGTTGGATCTATTCTCTCTCCCAGGATTCCACAAAATTCAGGACTGCCATGTTTGATGGGTTTAAATCCTCCTCCAGGTGCTCTTAATTGCCTGTGGTGGTCATTTGAGGAAGGAGATGCTTGCCGTTTCCCACTTCCATTAAACTGGGCTGCAAGACACACAATAATTACCTCTCCAGGCAAGGTTAGCAAGGACCAAAAGAGTTGTAGTAGTTAGAGAGGTTTTCACATCCCACAGACAATAAACATACACCCACTAGCATTAAGATGCCTTATCTACAAAGTTACACGTATCACTTAAAATGTTTCTTACTATGCAGAGTACAGTCCTAAAACTCTCTTGCTTTTCCAGTAATAAAATTCAGACTCATCTAAACCTTGCTACAATAACGACTGCTTATCTTGACATTTGATACTTTGATCCTCCAGAGATGATGCTGTTAAACAAGTAACAGTAACAAGCCTTCAGTCACCTGCCATAATTCCAGAGGCAAACAAGTGAGAACATCAGTTTGCCTCATGTGGTATCATCCTAACAGTGATCTGGGGGCAAATCAGGCAGCTAATACCATCTATCCATACCAGAAATACTGTCAAGCAGCAAAGAGCTTACAGTGCATCCACTCACACGCTGCCAGCAAAAAGCTTTTGCCTTTAAAGTCTACGAAACAGAGATGAAAAAAGAAAAATAGCCTTTCATAATCTCACTCACTAACTACACTATTAGAGGATAGACATCCAAGAAAAGCAATACAACTTATTTTGGAAAGCTGTAACTTGTTAGAGCACTGCAATACCCATAGCCAAGCACATACTAACAATGTCAGCAATCCTCATTCTACACTTATGGATTCCACATAGCTACAGTTTGAAAAAAAAAAACAAAAAAACAAAAAAACAGAACGCTGACAGGAACAGTGAAAGAATCTACCCACATCATATTCCTGACTCTCACTGCCTTTTATGGTTGGCTGCTTCGTCAAAAACTGACATTCCAGCTGCAGATAATTTTTTTAAGATTATCTAGTGAGGACCAGGCAGAGAATCTTCACTGTGTCAGGAGGTAAAAATCACAGCGCTTACAAGCACAAACAGCTCAATCAGCCCCTATGTGAATTTCAGCAGCAATACTGGGGAAAAATGTTACAAGGAAAACTGAAGGGACTCCCTACAAAACTTATTGGCCTCATGCATTTAAAAGTGAACTTATTGTAACACAACCAAGTAGGCATGTGGGTGATAGCATTAAGTGTTTTAAAGTAGTGTTTTAAAGCAGACAGCTGCAGTGTTGAAGTTCAAAAAGATAATGCACAGAGACATGTTGGATGAGGAAAGTGTTTTGGAGCTGTTTTTCAAAAATTTATTTATGCTTATGTCATGAAGCTTAGAAAACTTCCAAATCCCCCCTCTACTCGGAGAAAGTGGGCACAGCTTTTTTAATTGCAAAATTTGGACAAACATATTCAATCACATTCCTAAGTATGAATGGTGGAAATATGCTGATTCTTTCTTAATATAAACTCAGATTCAACCTCATTACTGGATAAAGAAAGCTGATTAGCGTAACATCTAGAAACATTGCATGTGGATACTTGCCTGTGACATACACGAGCAGTATTATTATTTTAATAGAAAAACACCCTGATGTAACTTGTGTACACTCTGAAAAGCAATGAGCTTATTGTCATCTTCTGAACAAGGAACATCTTTCAGACACCAAAAAATTCAGTTCACAAAACAGACTCAGTTCTGACTGTTAACAGCTGTATCTTTACGACACAGAATCACAGAATGGCTTCGGCTGGAGGTGACATTAATTATTATCTATTTGCAACCCCCTTAGAACAGTGATATGCCACCACAGGCAGTGATTTCCTGAACCACTGAACCACACTGTTCAGAGCCCCATCCAATCTAGCTTTGAACAATCCACAATGTCAGGGCAACCTTTTCCAGTGCTTCACCAACTTTGACTACACAATTTCTTCCTAACGTCTAATCTGAATCTTTCCTTTTTAAGTTTAAAAACATTGCCTCTTTTTTCATCTCTATATGCCTGGGTAAGAAGTCACTAAAATGATGGTAAGAGGTAGGAATTATTCTCCAAAAACAGAACAAAGTTAAATTTCAGATGCTTTTCAATGTTGGAGCTTTTCTCTCTGTTTCAAAAGTTCAGATATCTCTCTGGACTTCTGGCCTTTTTATTTTTCCCTTTTCTTTTTTTCCCTTTTTTTGTGAATTAATTTGTCAGGAAGAAGCAGTCTTGAAGGGATATTCAGGCAGATTGAAGTGGCAAGTGTGATACCCAGTTAGGTACCCGCCCACCCAATGTTGTAATACGGTCTGAGTCAATGTTGTAATCAGGTCTAAGTTTGTGCTGCTATGAATCCTCTCTTTAACAAAGCTAAAGTATACTCAGCCACTGCAGTTATGGAACTGACTAAAATATCTGACACTTCCACACTCCCCCTGTGGCCTCTCTTCCACTGCCCTGTAATTCCTGCCATAGACCTGTGACAGTGGCATGCCAGAACTCCCTTGCTTTAAGTCCCTCAGGGTCCTAGGGAACACCTTTTCATGCAACAGCAGTAGAAGCCAGAAAAAGTCTGGCATTTATAAGTCCTCCTTCCATGAGCCCATGATCAGTGCTGGAAACTACTGACAAATGGCCCTCTTTACCACTGAGGTCAAGACTCTCTTTATAACCGAGAGTCACATATTTTGTAAAGCAATACCAAGATTGGCTTTACAGACTTCACAGACATTTCCTCTACCCAAAGGTTTTCTGTGCCCAGAGAACAGTTGGAAGAGGACAGATTTCTCACAAACTCAGTGGAAGCCAGTGTCAGCACAACACTCTTGAATGGGCCCTCTGATGCCCATGCTCTCTTCTATCTATCCAGTGGGCTTTCCCTGGTGTTATTTCCTTTTCTAGCCAGACTTGTGTACCTGGAAGCTACTTTGTTCCTATTACTTTGCCAACCTCAACTCTTCTGGACAAACCAGTCTGCCCAGCTCAGCAGGAGTTCTAGCAAGACCTGCTTGCTTTCCACAAAAGCCATCAAAAACACATTTTAACTTCAGCTGTCCAGCCTCCAATAAAACAATTCCAAATTTGTTTGTGAAAGACAGTGAAAATGCTGCATTCCAGTCCTGCTACACAGAAGTGCAAAATTTTAGCAAACTATCTTTTACCACAGCAAAATCCATAGCCTACGTACATAGCTTGCCCCATCCACCATGCCAGCATGATACCAGCCCCAGTCCCATCCTTAGGAGTCAGAGCACAGACACACTCCCCTCAGCCTCAGCACATTCCACAGCTTGTGCACATTTTCATTCTGACAAATCTCAAAGTCCAGGTTGGAAATAAACAGGTTTTAGCTATGCTTGAGTAACAAATCTTGAAATTATGGCAGAACAACATTTTATTTTCCTTCAAAAACTCACAAGTAATCAGGTTCACGATAATGCTAATGTTGCTTGCCATTTTGGTTTGTTTCTATGGTCTACCACCTGACAAATCAAAAACATTTGCTGCACAAGTCTCCATGTCTGCAATTCTCATCACACATGTCTGTTGTTCCCTCCAGATGAATTTCTCAAAATAGGAAAGTTTCAGCAGAGGATCCCTCCAGGATCTCCACATTTCCATGTAAGTGGGAGGTGGTAATTGTGGGCCTGTAAAGTGAGACTTGCCCATTGCTAGAATTTTTAATAGTTAGACCAACACTGCATTTCTCAGAAAAATCCCATTTAAGAATTGAAAAAACCCTTTCCTGTGCTACACTATGGAGCCACCAAATAAGTTAGAAGTGTACTTCATACATCTCAGCAGAAGGTCAACACTTGTCCATTGCAAACTTCCCACCATTTCAAAGTTCAAAGCTGGACCTCTTCTTTCCTTACTTTAAACATTTACTACTCCTAGGACGAAGATGAATTCTAGAGACGCCAGGTGAAACAGCAGCTTGCAACTCTGCTTGCAGCCAATCCTTAGACATTTCTTGGTGACAAATAACCTTGTACTTAAAACAAACTAATCTATAATGAATGGCAAATGAGAGAAATGAGAGTAATGAGAGAAATCTAACTAATCTCAAAAAGTGTTTATTCTTCTTACTTCAAATAAGAATTCTCCATGCTAAACCTGTAAGTAATCCAAACATATCATAATACAATTTAATTAAACCTCTCTTTAGTCTATTAATTCCGTAGAGCAATATTTTGCTCTGTGTGCTTTCATAACTGCATAGTACTTGAAAGAATATTTACACATAAGCCAATCATAAAATCTTGTATTGGACTGACCTTGTTAATTTACAGTTACATGTAAAAATTGAAAAGTAGATATAAAGAAAAATTCTGACAAAACTAACGTTCTTTATTTTAAAATTACTCAGAAAAACCCGATTTCAGAATTTACCTGATAAAGATCAAAAAAGTAGACATGAAGATGAATACAGAGCTTAAGACAAGATTCAAATTAATTAAAACTCACTGATTTCATATAATACGACCACTACGAGAAAAGATAATGTCTATAATTTATATATGCACATAGATGACTCTTAACTTTTAAAATAATCCAGTCTCTGTAGCTGCTGTATTAGTATTTGAAAAAATTTGTGAAATATGATCTCACTGGAGACAGATGTATACTAGTCCCATAGCTTGTATCTCATCACCATTAAGCAATGAAGTTGCTGGTTTTTGAAAGAAAAGTTACTTCTGGGTAGCACACAATCACTGACCTTGTGTGGGAAATTATGTGATCAGATCAGGTTGTTTATCCAGTCATTTCTTCCCACAGGATGAAAAAAATCCTGAAAATGGAGACTGCAAGAGCTCCTTGAATAATTGTTTCCAATGCTTAACTGTTCTTGCAAAGAAATCAGCTTGAGTCAGAACCTTTCCTGATTTATCTTATATCTCATCTTCCCATCACACACCTGCTCATTTGTGAAAAAAACTGGCTCCATTTTATTGAGGATCTGCTCATAGGCATTAGAAAGCTCTCATTACATCCCACCCCAAGTTTTCTCTTCTCCAGGCTAAGCAAGCCCAGTTCTCTCATCATCTCTTCACATGTGCTGTCATGTGCTGCAGTTTCTTGTATTTTTTTTTGGCTCTGTGCTAACAAAAATGTTTATCAACACCTCTCTTATATCAGAATCATGCCACAGCATTATGCAGTGTTCAAGAAATATGCAGTAAAGAGGAACAGTCACTTTGTTTCATTCACTGGCTTGCTCCTATACATACGGGCTCGCATGCTGCAAGCCTTCATCATGGTGAGGAGCACTGCTAGCTGCATGTAGTCCACTTTCCTGCAGGACTTTAAGCCCCTTCTAGCAAAGCTGTATCCCAGCAAGTCAACCAGATCTAGGTCCACATCACAGGGGATTACTTTGCCCCAGATGCAAGTCTTTGGGTCTGTTCTCATTAGGTTTTGTAAGCTTGTTGTCAGTCCGTTTCTCCAGCATGTTCAGGTCCTGCGGAATGTCAGCTTTGCACACACCCTCCCCTCCCCTGGCTGTTATTCCAAGCTTGATAAGGGGCATTTCCCCTCCTTCTGCGCCTGGTTACTAATAGGTGTGCTAAACAGGAAGGGTTCCAGAACATATCCTTGGAGGAATCACACTTATAACCAGATTCTAGGAAGGGTATGAATCACTACCCTTTGAGGTCAATGACTCTGGTAGGTTTTCGCAGATCTACTAGTCCACCCATATGGGCTACAACATTCCAAACACAGCTGATGCCACAGCACAACATGTTGAAAGCTAAAGTCAACACAGATGACACCTACTGCTCTCTTTCCATTAAGAGGTCTAGTAGTTTTAACACAGAAAGCAAACAGGTTTGTCAAGCAGGATTTACCTAGGGTAAATGCACACTAACTACACAGTAATCATTGCTCTCAGGCTTCTTCCATGCTTGCTCCCAGAGCCACATCTCTTTTCTTCCTGCCTCACCCCCTACACTTCATCACACTGTCCCTTTGAGAATCGCTCCACAATTTCAGGACCCTTCAAAGCAACTTCTTCACCACAGAGATGCTCAACAATAAACACTGTCTACATCCCATCCATTAAAATGAGGGTAGGGACAAGGAATGGGAGAATCAGAAGTTTTAGTTACATGAAACAAGTGCTAAGATGATGCACAACAGGTTGGCTGAAGTACCAAACAAAAAGGGCAGTGTTCCATATTTCTGCAGCAGCTAAAGTTTTGAGATGACCCACATTCCCTTTTCAGCCATTTCTTCACACACATACACATCAAAAGAGCCCAAGTACTCGATTTGCCCCAAAGGCAAGTATATATGCTATAACTGTAAGAGAGAATTTTGAGGCTGGAATCTAGGAATCCTACCTGCCAAAGCTGGGATGGTGACTTTGTTCCACTCCCACGGCTGATCATACTCATCTGCAGGCCTGTCATCATCCTGTGGCAATTTGCTTTCTCGTAAACGGCGACTCACCACACTTTCAGAATCAGATTCCACACCACTGCCTTCTGGTTCATAGGGTGTGTCATAGAGCTGCATGTTTTTCTGGTGGGACTTTATGCCTTCCTGCTGTTGAAATTCTGTTGGCAAGGAGGAAAATTGCATCAGAATCACTACTAACCATGTCTTATCATTACAGTCTATAATTTTAGAGCATTCAACTTCCACCCATTTCTTAATAGCCACATAATTATAGAGATGACAAGCTTGTACAAGACTTCTAAATTCTACCTCTATGTTGGTAACTGGCTGGAAGCAAAAGTTTGCTCCAATTAACAACCACAGCTTCATGCCTCCACCAACATTTCCCAGCTTGTGGAGAGCCAGGTTGCAGGAAGCATAGAATCCCTGTCAGCTGGTGGAAAGCATACTCACAAGCAACTCTCCATAAATTCCCAAGAACACTGAAATTTGTGTGTAGTTAGCTCTTCAGGAGGAGATGGTTCTGAAGTGAAATTTGCAAATACTAAGAACATAAAAAAGTAAAACCCACAGTACAATTGTATATGCTGATAAAACAAAAATTGTCTGCATTTACGCCTACACAATATCAGCAAAAAATGAACTAGAACTGGAGTAAGAACACTAAACAAAAGCATTAGAGCTTATCTCACATGAAGGGGGTGGTAACAGCAGATTTCAGCTGCCTGAAAAGCAGTCAGAACCAAACCTTCTTGGGCAGAATCAGAAGCAGCAGTAAGGAGTAACAGGCACAAGAGGTAGCTCACGAGATCCAAGTGGTTCATTGTGGGTACCTTCCTCCCCTGGTGTGCAGTGCAGCCCTGGGATAGGTTACCAGGTAGGTCATGGGAGGTGCCTCTGCTCTCTGGAGTTTACAGAGCCTCAAGTAGGCAAAGCCATGGTCCCTCCATACTGATACAAAACTGGGTGGAGTGAGTGACAGACCAAGTGGTTGTCCTTCCATTCAAAGGGGCCCAGGGATGCTGGAAAATGGCAGGCCAACAGGTTAGAAAGCTTCTCAGCAGAGGAGGAGTTTGGGGTCCTGTGTTAGAGCAAGTTAAACATGAGACAGCAGTGCACCCTCTCAGTAATGAGGAACAACCCAACCTGGGGTGCATCAGGAGTGCTGAATACAGATCAAGAGATGTGATTCTTCCTCTCTGCTCAGCACTTGTGAGGCCACATCTGGACTGCTGGGTCCAGTTCTCATCTGCCCAGCACAAGAAAGACACAGAATACTGCAGGAAGTTTCAGAAAAAGGCCATGAAGCTCAATAATGGGACTGAAGCACTTTTCATATGAGGAGAGACTGAAAGAGTTGAGACTTGCTAGCTGGGAGAAAATAAGTTTTAGTGGGGACATTATCAATTCATATGAATATCTGATGGAAGAGAGAGAACATGGACATGGACTTTTATTGACAGTGCCGAGTGACAGGCCAAGATATAGCAGGCACAAATCAAAATATATGCAATTCCATCTGAACACAAGAAAACACATTTTGACTGTAATAATGGTCAAACATAGAAATAAGCTGATTGGAGAGACTGTGAAGTATCCATCTTTGGAAATATTCAAGATCTGATTGGACATAGTTATGGGCAAACTCATTCCAGCTCATCCTTCTTGAACAGGATTTTTTATTAGATGATATCAAGAGGTCCCTTCCAACTTCAGATGTTGTGTGATTATACTGACACTAAAATGACAAAGACCACCAATAATGTATCAATTTGCAAAGTTATAAAAAGACTCAGCGAGAGAACCTTTTAAGCTACATGTGGAGCAAAGATCTACAGCAGTTCTTTCTGTTACTATAATAAGTCATCAATCAAGTAATACATCTACAACAATATTATAATCAAGTAATTTCTCCAAACCACTTCAAAGCACAGTGAAAAGTCTGCAAAATGACAGTGCCCTTACTCCTTGAAAAAAAATTATTTACTTTATACATTAAAAATATAATTTGAAGAAATATACACAATAATTGATGGAGATGTAAATACAAGCAAAATACATTCTAGTTATGCACAATCACATCAAGAAAAAGATATGAGAAAAAACTGTAATAGAAAGAATACACAGCTCTCTTTAATATTCAGGATCAAAAAGATAAACATTTTATTTCTTCTAAAGTCAGAAAAGTGGTATCTTTTTCATTTCCAGTACTGTGGACCCAGTAAATGCTACACCAAGAAATGAGCATTTCTGAGGAACAGAAGTCATGATTCATCCAAATCATTTTTAAGTGCCAAACACAAATCTGTGTGCCAAACACAGCTATGCAATTAGTTCTTCGTGTGTGAGCATATTTCAATACAAGAACTCTTGTCTGACATTTTCTTTTACCCAGAAGACCAAAGCCTCAGACCATACAGAGAAGTTTACCTGTAAATAGAAGGCTGTTCATGTTTAGGGTGCATAATCAGAAATACTATGAATATTTGATTCTAAAGCAGAAAAGCTTTTCGAGGTAAAGCTACAACCTAGAGGGAGGGAAGTGCAGGGCCAGGAGTTGGACTTAATGATCCTTGTGGATCCCCTCCAACTCAGCATCTTCTGTGATTCTGTGATATATAAAAACATATGCTTGTATACACATACCCTTACACACACATCTCCAATCTCTTTTGTAAAGCTTTGTATAAATATGCTTGAAAATCCACCATTGAGAGCATTTGTAAATAAAAGCAATTTTACTAAAAGCTAAATCAGAAAAGGTTCCTTTCAATAAATGACAGCACAGCTGAATCTGTACCATAAAACAATATTAGCACTATACATACTGATAGCTCACTGCAAACTTGGTATTCAAGAATCAGATAGTAGAAGGCAAGAGAACATTTGTGATGAAGCACTTCTCATGGTAATTTTACAGCCTCTAACAGTGACAACTCTAAGAGCTCAAATAGTCTTTGGAATGATTAGGAAGTAAAAAATTATATTAATTTAACTTTTTCTTTAGAAATTCACTTCTGTGAATTATATAATTTGAATTCTTATTGCTGATTAAAAGTACATTTGTATACAATTCAACATTAACAGCCAACAGAAAAAGTAACAATTGAAGTTTTGAAAGCACTAATTTTGGTAGCAGTCTGAAAGAGTTCCACAAATAATTCTTGCTCTCACAGACCAACGGTTATTACAGAATCAGGCTCCAGAAGTTCGGGCTCCTGTGTAAAACCAAGAACCTGACCAGGAAAGGTACAGAAACTGAGACAACACTCTGAGATACAAGACTCAATTTGACATTGTTCTTTCCACTTGGTGAACAATTCTGGTACTCAGAGAACAGAGCTGGAACTCTGAACAAGCAGCCACATCAGCCACACCAAAAACCTTAACAACCCTAAATAATTCTATAGGATTACACACAGAAGCATTGTATTCCTGAAAACAGCTTGGAGAGAATTAGGGGATATATCATCAGAGAAGCAGAACAGCTATGAAGCCAACAAAAGGTTGAAAACATTACTACTTGCTTATAGAACCCAACAGCTGAACTTCTACAGGTTGCCTTCCAAAAGGATGCAACAGACTAAAAAGCAACTAGATCATTCTATAATGGCCAGATGCCAATAGATAATTCCTTCATCTCAAACTCAAGCATGCAGTAACAAGAGGTCAAACAATGTAGTTGCACTATTAAAAAAAGCTCTGATAACATAAAAGCCAATTTTCCCAAACCAAGCACACCTGTAAATGTCACTAGGCAATAATAAACTCAGTGCCATTTCACCGCTCCTTTTAAACATTTCTTTTGATGAAACACTAGACAAGGAAAATGCAAGAGTCTTTACTGCAACAATCATGTAAGGAAGGCCAGTTATAGAGAGATTCCCTGAAGTTAAGGGCTTGCAAGAGTTTTTGTTCTCTTGTATGGTGAAAGACATATGAACAATGAACAACAACTGGGCAGGTTGGGAAGCAAGGACAGGTTCCTGCGTCACTGTAACAGCACATCTTGCTCATCTACATCTAATATGCAGGAAGAATTTTAATGTGCAAGGGACAAAAATCACTAAGTTATATTGATTCCCAGAGTTTTTCAACCTCTACTATTCTATTGAGAAACCTTTTAGATAAATTACATGCAACAACAGCATCAGTGGTAAGACAGACATAAGTGTTTACAGCAATCTATAATTTATGCATGCTCCACTGAAAACTAGGGAGAACTATAGTGCAACTGGATTAACATTAACGTAGAGATTGATCAAGAGCAGCACAATAAAGCTGTTTTCACTTGCCAGTATGTCAGATTTCAAAGTGCACTGGCTCACATATATCAGGTATGAAAGTGATAAACCAGACTCCTCTCCATCTCAGCTACAGCTTTCAAGACTGTAGGTGCCAAATTAAAATGACAGTCCTAACAGTTCCTTGCCTGCCTTCTCTAGCCAAAAGCCCTGTCCTAGTGAGACAAATCTGACTGTGAAGATCTCATGCTGGAAACAGCACAAGATGTAAGGTCAACTTTTGAAAAGCTAGCACTGAAACTGACTTTTAAGCAAAGTACAAGGGTTATCAACACCCTTTGTGTCTGACAAGACGAAGAGCAGTACTCAAGACAGAGAACAAAATTCTACTGAAGGGATTTTACAGGGGACATTTAGCTGCACTCAGCTCCATTCAAGAGAATGTAGTTGTTAGTACAGAATTCACAGAGTTTATCTGACCACATTGCTGAATAAAGCTTCATCCTATTTCAGAAAGCATGAAACAAAATACTTGGAAATACTTCCAACTCCAACAAGCAGCTGGTGCTAGAGTCCCTTTAATGTAAGTACAATGATTTTCAAGGTCATTTTTGCATACAGTTAAATTTGTTCAAATACATAGTTATTTGCAGGAAGCCCAGTAGATTTTCATTCATTTATTTAACATGAAGTAACATGTAAACACTACGCTGGAACAAGATTGTACCAAGGACAGCTGTCAAGCTGTCAGCTAGAAGAATTTCTGTCCTCCTACCTCTGGATTCAGGCTACAAGGTTCCTCCAGACTGTTGCTGCTCTTCCACTCTCTTTCCAGAAGTCAGCATTTAGACAACTTCAGTCCTACAGACCTGGATTTAGTTTCCCACTAACTAAATAAAAAACACTACCTGCTATTAACTACGTGCAAAACTGTAACCAGCCTGCAGTGAACACCAAATACTGTGCTGCTATTCTCACTGAGTACACTCAAATCTACCAGATAATTGTGTCACTCAAATCTACCAGATAATTCCAGTAACAAGGATCTCAACACTGAAGCAGCTTTATCTGGAACTCACAAAACTTTTCAAGGCACACAGATAGACCAAATATTTATCATCAGAAAGATACAGGTATTTAATTAAAGCAAGCATACAAACAACTATACTCTGAGCAGAGTCCACTTCTTGCATCTTTTCCTCCTAGATACACAAAATTCCCCATAGGGAGAGGGAGTGCTTCTGCAATGAAAGAATGGGCTAACTTGTCTTCAACTAGGATAGTCAGAGCAGAATTATGAACAGCAGAACTTTCAGAATGTGGATTCAAACATTTTATATTCAAAAGCCCTAAAAGGGCAGTCCACAAAGTGTCTGGAGGACTTGCTATAAGCATGCTGGCTTTCTGTGAGTAAGTCTGGGAAAAATAAAACACCATATTACAAACAAACAAACAAAAAACCCGAAACAAACAAACAAACAAACCCCCAAACAAATATCAAAAAAACAAAAACAAAAGGTATGTGGTCATATAACTCAGCAACAAGGTCTGTTTGTGGACAACAGCCAGTTGCATTCCTTGTATTCTCACCTGTCATTGAAAACCAGAACTTATCCATGGAAGCAGAAAGAAACTTGAAAATGCTCAGGTTCACATTGAGAGGTACTGGTGAGTATCTGATGCAATTCTCTCAACATTATCCTGAGAGTCTGGCAATCTCTAGCAGGTAAAGGTCACAACAGGGCCAGATCTGACCACAGACAACAAAGGCCCATCTGCAAGACTTCCTGCTATCAAGGCAGAATGTTTTCTTAAATGGCCCAAACCTCTGCTTTACACATGTCCCGCTCTTGAGGCTTCTAATGGAAAATCACTGAACTTGCAAGTAATCACACTGAAGGGCATTGAGCTGTTTGCTCCAGGTGTATGATTAGGCAACACACCAACCAGTACCTTGCCAGTTTGCCGGAGGCGTAAGACAGATTAATGCAAAGATCACCCAGATATGAACATTTGCTTCCATTGAATTAATCCCCACATAAACAGGTCTAAATACTCAGCCAACTGTTTACTTATCCAAGCTTCACCATTAATGCTTCTTTTCACATCCATTTTGGAAAGACAGTCTGAAAGTATTTCAGGAATTGTGATGCAGCATTCTTATTTTGTTGTTGTAAAGCCTGTTCACTAGAGAACCTAAGTTTTACCTCTGTTCAAATTTTGCCTCAGGTCACTAGAAATCAAACTGCTTTTTCCTCTGCTTCCAGATCCAGCTGGATGCCTCCAATTGTTGGGACACAAGGGAACACCAATTACATTCCAGTGGCAGGGAGGGCTGTTTTGCTTTGAGACTGCAGCAACTGCCACCCAATGGTAATAATTGCAGATTTTGCTGCAGGAAAACCTGGATATGAGAAGATACTCTTTCCCTCATCTTTTCTTCCGAACAGAAGCCAAGTGACTCAGAAGTGAGCCACTTTCCAGGAATGAACAGGCATTTGTTCCCCTGTTCCCTGTGAGGGCTTGGCATAACCGCATGATGTGAAAACCAACATCTTCACATTGCCTGCATCATGCCGGAAATACTACTGAAGTCCAAGAATGACTCATTACCCCAGGAAGAAGCATTCAAAGCAACCTTACATTCCAATAATCCTGATAAAGAAAAGTTGTTAGGCCAGTCAGAGCAGGGGCAGGCAGGGAGAAGACTGTTCATGATAAATATCAATAAAATGGCAAAAGACCCCATTAACATTTTCCAAGGAAGGAACGTATTGAATTAAAACAAGCAACCACTACCCTGCCCAAGAATACACATTTGTCTTTGTGGGTGGGATGGGTGAGGAAGAGGAGGGGTGGGTACTGGTGGAGTCGAAGGATGCTGATTTAAAAAATTAAATACATGGGAAGAAAATCTAAATCCTAGTGGCCAGGAAGGACAGCAGTATCACTTCTAAAGGACATGAAAATTATCCCTGGAGATGTATTTCTCTTTTGGCAGAGGTAAAGGAATAAACAATTAAATTTCTTCAGCTCCCTAGAGGCAGAAATTTATTCTACAAAGCCTTCTCCCTCGACACCATATTTTCAATAAGTAAGCAGTGATTAAACTGTTCAACTGTCAGTTTAAAATTCCTGATTTCTGCAGACTTTGCCTCTTTGGAGGTGCTTTGATGCTGCTGACCTACTTACTCCTTACACAATTTTCAGTAAGACACAGAAGAGGAGTAGGGATGCTCTTTTTATTTAGATGAGAGGACAAAGAATCCAAAAAACTCTGCAAGTCTGTATGTTTACTGCTGCTTGACCAAGAGCCAACTCCAGATGCAGCTGTACAGCTGTTTCATCACAGGGCTGTATTCCTGGTTTGATTGTAGGTTTTCTTGACCTGTCTGGAGTATTGACCTTTGGGATTCTAGCATCATTGTTTCATGCCCTAAAAAGAGTAATCCAAGTGGCAACAGTGCAAACCAAAAAAATTCAGGATCTTCATTCCACACTTCAAAACTTCTAAGCTGTGTAAAAGAACATTCATTTCTTGTGGTAAGAGGGAACAGAAGCCCTCTGGGAAACAGAGTGCTATGCTGGGATTTCCATGTACAGCAGTTAATCCAAGTCCAGGACACAAACTACAGTGTCTCAAAAGATTTACTTTAAGGTTAGCACAAACAGAATAAATTCTCTTTGAAAGCCATCTTAACACTAAGTCTAAATTGCCTATTTTCAACAGGCTAAAACTGTCCCATGTCAGGACAGGGAAGTTTGCAGTGAATATGAGTGTTTCCTGCAGTTAAATCAGTCCTGCTGCTCATAACTGCTACTGATGGCCCCCATGTCCTTGCCAGTGCTCTTCATGAACAATTTCTCATCTTCGCAGGAATCACCTTGAGAGAGGACAGGAGTGGAAGAAGAAACCATCCATAATTTAAATACTCTTCAACTCACACAGAAGGATGGTACTTGCATCATGTTTACCTATGAGAGTCTCTGCTGTAAGCTCACTTAAAAGAATCAAATGAGATAAGCACTGATCAAAATATTGTTTTAGTGAGTATAAACATATATATTTATTTACTCAGGATGATATTGCAAGGAATAACCAGATGTGAGCAAAATGAGTGTATATGACCAAGACAAAAGAGGCCACTGTTTCCTGAGAGCTGGAGGTTTGGTTCTGTGAGGATTATGCAGAAGGGAGTTATCTTTTCTGCATGTAACTGACTTTGAACACAGCCTGCTAGGGATGTGGGAGAGGGCAGAGAAGGGCAAGTAGATAGAAGCCTCCCTACAGACTTCCTCCCCACTATGCTCTGTGATACAAATGGTGGGAAGAAGTTCCCTACAGGTATAGCTTACATGGTACAGTAAGACAGTAGAGTTTTATAGCCAGAAGAAATGCCGTATCTGATTTAACAAACTCAGATGAGATATATTCTTAGCCACATGAGAAGTTATCTTCTTTTAGCCATCTGCTAGCATTTGCCATAGAGAGTGCAAGGCAGGGAGAAGACCTGCTAGTTAGTAATTCCTAGAACAGATTTATTCCATAGACCTGGTAGCTATGTCATTAAGAGGAACACCGAAATGTGAATTCTGCATTGTTTTCATTCAGCCTGTGAATGATTGTGTTGCCATGATTAAAAAAACTGAAAACCAACTAATCAAAAAAAAAAAACCAAAAACTCAAAAACCCCCAATTGCCACCTCAAAACATAGCCTGAAACTTCCATGATGATTAATACCCATTATTTTATCTTTATTAGTAATTTTTTAAAAGAAAAATGCTAAGGAAACAAAGAGAAGTCAAAGCTTTGGAAGTAAAATATGATGCATTTGCAAGAGCTCTTTCCCTCCTCTTTCCCCGACCAGAATTCCAGGAAGAGCAGGAACTATCAGTACTGTTTCCTTCTTTGGCAGGACTTAAAAGCCACACAGCATCTGCATGCTAAACCATCTGGTTTTTCTCCTGTTCCTCGCAAGGAACAGCCACAGTGATTATTTGCCACAGCTGATAATCTGCAATTTTCCAAATGGCAAGTTGCAAGCAGGAGAGATCAGCCACCGTGGTTATTTGCAATTTTACCCACTTGTACATGCTTTCCCCAAGGGAAGTATTGTCCTAGTTGCAATCTTTCTGTTCTGTCATTCAAGTTGAGTTATGGGGATAATCTAGGAACTCTAATCAGCACCTAATGAAGATGAATCACCATCTCTTGGACAAACAAACTTTGAGATAGAATGCCAAATGTTAAACTCCAATGTAAATTTAAGTCCAGCACAGTCCTGCACATGCATACCATAAGGATCATTAATGTAGACATAAAAAAGGGTCTGCATGTGCTGTTCAGCCCTGGAGAAAAAGTGGTTTAATTTAGAATTCTACCTTCTCATGATTAGATGAAGAAAACTGCTCAGTTGTCATTACATGCAGCCATCCATTTTACTTATCACAATCCAAGGCCTTGCATGCATTAAATGACAGCTGACAGCACAGAAAAAGTGACAAGGACATGAACACTGAAATTACTAGAAAAATGTTTCAACTCATCCTCTTTGGCCTATGGTCTCTTTACTCATTGTGTCAAGTAGGTCAGCAAGGGATTAATGGACGGAGAAACTTGTGTCTAGCATTTGTAGATTTCAAGTACTCAGCACTGAGCTGCACAGCTGCTAATATTCAGTACCTTGCCCGTGCTTGCAGATTTATCTGTAGTTATTATACTGCTCAGGTATAATAACTGGATGTTATTCCTAGTTAAAAGCCCACTTGCAGAGTAATCTCTCAAGTACATGGTGTTGGGTTTTCCCCTTGGACAAGACTCATACAACGGTACAGAACATGCAGCAGTGTTTGAATGTATGCAATACAGAGTCGATCACGTCATCACCCTAGAGCATTTGTGCTTACATTGATACATAACAGCAAATAAATCTGGCTAGCATTCAGCACAGGATCATTAAGAACAGGTGCATTAAGAAAGCAAATGACAGTCATGTGCAAACATCATATATCAGTGCTTTTTTTCACTTCTAGCAATGGAAGTATCACAAATTTGGAAGAGCAGTATTTAATATTTTCCAATTAGGTCAAGTTAGAAAGTGTCATGTTACAAAAATTCACTATAATCATGACCCTGATGCATAAAACCGCACCAACGTTTTCCGGTAAATTCTCCAGTGACATTCTTACCCTGCAATGTGCATTTCTAAACCATCAACCAGTGTATATGCAAACATTTGCAATGCACAAAACCAACCCCCATGGAGACAATTGTGGAATGCTGTCTTTTTTGCAACCCCCTCCCTTTTTTTTTTTTTTAAAGAGATGGATACGGAAAGATCCTTTAAAAAATAGTTAGGAGAGGCTGTCTTTTATTACGCTCTATATTCTGCTATGATGCCAGGATCTCCGTGCATGTCACAGCCAAGTGAAAGGACAACAGAATGTGCTACTCAGCAAAAATATAATACAAAACCAGGTATATATGACACACATCACCTTTTTTTAAATTCATCTTACTCTTCCCTTTCTATTTCAACTGAGGCCGTACCACATACACCTTCAAGATAATCGCAGGCTGCATTAGAGCTATAACTGCTGTTGCAGGACTTGCTTAGAAAAAGCTCACACTTTTCTGTCTGTAGCCTATCCCAGACAAGCACAACTGTTGTTTGACTGTACAAGACAAGAGCCAGAGCAGCACAAAACGCACTGCTTCATCACAGCCATTTTCAAATTATCTGCTCCACAGAAAATAAATGCAGAACTGAAAGCAAGCCAAGTGCCTTCAGGCAAACCTAATTTCCCCCAAGTTTACCTGTGCTGCTCTTAATTGTTAGTGTAATCTGCAATAGCATCAGTTTTGCATGCCTGCATCCTGCTTCATAAAACCAAGATGTATGTGGACTCTCCCACTTCAAGAAACCAACATATGAAACTGAACAATGCATAGCCTTGTTCAAGCCCAGATGAAGACAGAGTATTTCCATCTTCTATCTGCACATTGGTATTGTTCAACAAATTTAGTCACAGTAGTCGCAACACAGTCCATCAGCAAGCAGAAACACACTGAAGGTTTCCTAGGTCTTTACCTGAGTAGGGATAATAAAGATTAATGTACATACCAGCACACCAACACACCAAAACCAGATGAAGCTTACCTGACCTAAGCCAGTAAGAACTTATGCAGACAATTGCCTCTAGTTTAGTATTCAGAATGGTAATGAACAGTTGTGTTTGCATAGATGTTTGAGCTCCTCCAAAAGAGCACTTTCAAGCAGAGTTCTTCATAGCCAGAAATAGAGAAAGAGAGAAGCTGTATGTTTTTGCCATCCTACATAAAATGCAAAGAGCACAAAACATGCGTTTCCCACCACTTTTCCCTGAAGTTTTAAGTTCATTCTATGACACTGCTGTGAAGCCACATTAAACTGCTGGTAAACTGATGTAGAGTCTCTGTGGCAAAAGTAGACACAGAACTAACTGGTTGAATCTTCAACTCTTGTTTACTTTTAAGGATACGAAAGCACTCATCTGGTTTGGGTTTCCTGACTGAAAAAGCCATAGGAGAAACTGCAGCTACTACACTATAGCTGATGTCAGAAACAGACTTCACTTACTGAAGGTTTTGCTTGTATTTTGCCAGTAGGGATTTCCAGAGTCTGGGTGCAAAACCAGCAGGTAAAAATTTTATTCATTTACTAGAAAGCTAAGCACAACAAAGATGACAAAATAGGAGAACTGAAAGGGTATCCTGTTCCTTCAAAGAACTATTCTGTCTCATGGTTAATCATCTTGTTCGAGTTTACTTAACTCTTTTTTGTAGAGTGCAGATAAAAAACCAAAAGTGATTTGAGTAAGTGAGAATATAATACAAAAGAATGATTAAGAAAATTCTTCTGAGAAAAAATTCTCACTAGTTTAGGGGGGCAAAAAAAAGTACCCCTAAGCAGGACCTATGACTTGAGTACAGCTAGCTGGGGAAAGAGCAGAAATTCCTTCTGACTTGACAGCAATGTAATGTCCACTAATTTCCTTTAAAAAACAATAAATCCAGTTTAGGCTAGAAATACCTACTCTCAGGGCTATCCTGATAGTAGTTTGTTTATTAACACACTACTCTTAAACATTTCACATTTCCTTTGGCTAAAAGCTTCTTTGCAAAAGAATAAGAAAAAAGAGGAAAGGAAAACAAAGCATAATCGAGGATACATAAAAGTGTAACAAGGGGTTTTTGTATCACTTTTCTGTCCCCAAGCGCATGTCTCATTTTTCTTTTAGTATCACTATTGTAGCTCCATATAACAAATCCCTGTAAAACTCACCAGCGATAGTCTATGTCTCCCATACACTGCTGATTCTTCATGTAACAAATTCTCTGTATTCTGCTTTTGAGCAATGTTGCAAGAAGCAATAGAGCTGGCACCAGTTTGAGAAGACTGAGAGCTGAACTGGTAAGCTGGCAAGGTGTATCTCTCATGTCCCCCCGCCTAATATGATAATACTCCTCCCAGACAGACCCAAAAATGAGTTTACAGTGTTCCCTTCCTCTGCTGTGGCAGACCACAATAGTATAGTCACCTATGCTTCCATACCCCCACCTGGAAAGCACCCAGAATTCCTGCCAACAGAGTCCAGAAATGCACATACAGGCCGAGTGCAGTCTGGAAGCCCATCTGTTCAGCCTCTGCTCCTTCCTCCCACAAAGTGATAGTGAACAGCTGCCAAGAGTCAGACTCCCTTGCTGCAACAGCATGCTTTCAGCATGGATTCCGCCCATCTAAGGTTACCTCCACAAAACCAGAATATTTGTGGGTAAGCCTCTGCTCAAGCTACATTTCAGCAGACTGTTTCCTTGAGCCTCACCTGTCTGGTCTCCCCAGAGATAAAGTTTGAAAGGATCAGTATTTGGAACATACTGTCATGGTGGTGAAGCTGGAAATCGAGTGAGACTAAACAAACATGAGTTCCAGCGATCTAGTCTGGGATATGCTGACTCTCACAGCCACTTCTCACCTTCACCAGTCAGTTGCAGCATCATAAAATAAGCTAGGTTTAACAAGATCTCAGGAAGTGGAAGTCATTTTTTCCAATGTCTTCCTCAAAGCAGGTTTTAGCTACAGAGTCAGACAAGGTTACTCACATTCTGGTTTCTCAGTCCAGTCTTGAAAATTTCCAAAGATGAAGACTACACAATCTGACTAGGCAACCTTCTTCACAGTTTGACTGTCCTCATAGTGAGATTTTTTTTCCCCCTGTATTAAATGAACCTCCTACTTCAGTTTGTGTTCACTGCCTCTAAGCCTTTCCAGGCAGGGAAAGAACAGATGGAACACTGATTAAATCAGAATGAATCATAGTCTACAGAGGTCTGATTACAAGGGAAAATGCAAAACAGTTTCATTTTTAGTTTACTTTATTCAATTTAGGGTTCATACAACTCACACCAATCTCTACAGGACAGGCAGAGGATCCCTTCATGGCCATATACATTCATGTTTAGGCATGTTCTACCTAAAAGAATCCTTTGCACTGAGATGAAGTACATCTTTTCTATCCCACTAGATGACCAGAGAAGTGAGACAGCTTCAAATTCAACATATGTGATACTAGAGGGTATGAGCTGGGGAGGAAGAGGGTAGAAGTGAGATGGGAGGGAGATTAAAAGGACTTAAAGAGGTCAGCAGGACACAAAATGAGAAGACAGTAGCTCTTTCACCTTTGTAACCAAAAGAATACCAATATTCGAAAGAATACCATTTTTTTTCACTCTAGGATCATAGTTCTCTTTTTTTGTATTTCTCAAGAGACAGCTGCAGGAGTTCTAAAATTGCAGATCCTCTTGGACCACACAGACCTCAGTGCTACTCAAACTCCTGCCAGAAGCATCACTGTTTTGAAGGGGCAGGCAATTCAAATCCTATATTAAAAGCACCATTGTTCTGAAGAAAAGCCATCCAAAATCTTGCAGCTTGTCTGAGGATAAGACCTGTGGTAACTGCAGGTGAAAAAAGACATAGAATCAAAGCAGCATAGTCAGAAAAACAAATAAAACTCCTTATGCCACAGGCAATGCTGCATGCAAAGCACATGTAGGCACCAAGGAAAAAGCACTTGCATACATTACACATGTTGCTTATATTAGGAAAGCAGATAGATTTTGTCAAACTGACCATCTTGATCAAAAGTGATTTGAACCTACTGATTCTTTTCCAACAGAATTCTTCCAGACTGCAGGCAAGGATCAAACAGCATTTTGAGCTCATCGGTTTCTTTTTCCGAAACATCCACATATCCATTCCTTCACTTGGCTTTTTATGCAAGTACAGAAGCCCGACTGGTCAGACAGTGAGCAAGTAAAGTGAATGAATGAAGTTACCATCCTTCAACATGCACTCTCAAGTAGTCTACTGTAATTCTAATGTACCTTTCCAAAGTTCTGGACATCTTCTTTCCATTATTTTGGGCATAAACTTTGTCTTAATGAGAACAAGAAACTGTGAAAAACTTGATTTTTATTCAGACTGGTGATTCAAGTTTCACATTTAGTCCCTTTCCAAACTATATCAAATCAAAAGAGCAAAATTAAGGTGTTGAAACAGAGAAAAAACCCACAAACAAAGCCAACTTTAAATTAAACATGTTGCATTAAACATTAGAGAGAACACCTTCAATCTTTCTAGGGGAGGAGACACCTTTAAATATAAAGAAATTGCATTAATTTTATGCACAGCTAGTTTCCAGCCCAGTAATGCATCTAGTTACAGCAACCACAACACATTGTAGTCTCTCACGACATGAGAAACCAGGCTCTATCCTTTCTGGCTTTATCTTCTCACAATCATTGATGGAGCAAAAAGTGCTCATGAAGACAGGATGAGAAGTATGGATGATCCTGGTAACTGGACATGCTTCTAAACTGGTAGGGTCTCATGGCATGTGTGAGATCGATCACTTTGCTCAGAGGAGTTAAGTACTTGTATTGAAGCAGGTCCAGCTGCTATTTCAAGTATCTCTCAATTCATTCACATTAGACCTAATGGCAAGGATTAAATTCTCTTCTGTAATTGTTCCTAGACAATTTCTTTCCTTTAAATCATTGCCCAATGTAATGTTTGTACAAATTCCAAATGAAGTAAGAAACAACTCTAAATAGATGCGGAAGCCCAGGAGGTTTCTAATTAACATCACATCCAGCATACTTTAAAGAAGAAGCACAGCTGTTCAGAGCATATGCCCTCACTCCTCATGAGCTACAGGCAATTTTGCACTACAGGATAGCAGCAGGTGACAGTAACACTAGCACTATGCTCCAAATGATGGGAATGCTCAGAACGTATCAGACATCCCTCCTTTGTCACTTCTAGGAAGAGCTCCCCGAGATTTCCAGTGAGAGCTCCCCAAGATTTCCAGTGCTGCTCTATAGGAAACTCCCAACACATAAATAAAGCCATCTTCTTACTAGTCACAAGCTTTCTTCTGTGTGCTGCTTGTCTTCTTAGAATCCTTCCCAGTGGCTCTCCACATTGCAAATGTTGAGATGGGAGCACATACAGATTGAATTTCAGGGTGAAGAGTTACCTTGCTCTTTTCCCCACTTTTAAAGGAAAAAATGTAGGAGCAAGAGAAGGAGTTTAAAGTTTATTGAAAATTATGCCAGCTGTTGAGCTTAGTGGACAAACACACTGCCTCTTCTGTGTTGGCTACAGCTGTCTGCCATGCTCAAGTACAGACAGATAGCAATTCTTACACAGAGCTACTACAGTGCTTAAGAGATCTGGTTAGATTGCTAGGCTCACTGATTTTCAATAGGCCAAAAATATTATTCATCAACTTCCCATGCTGTACGTGCTAATCTAGACATCCTAATCAAAGCCTTTATCAAAGTACTTATCATTGCTCTTATATTATTTGCAGCTGTAAACTTGGTGCCAGCAAGCAACACGCCAGAGGCCACCTGGTAAAGAATTTTATAAGATCTGACTCACCACCAATGTGCTGTAGTGACTATTCAGATGAAGTTACATGTCTGAACAAAAAAAACAGCCTTTCTAGTTACAAGGGAAACTGACACCCAAGACCTTTTGAAGTAGGTGCAGGTTCATGGGAATGCTGTTTCCTCCATACTCCCATGCAAGCTTTCTATGATAGCTTGCATGAAGACTGAGCTACTTCTCTCAGCATGTCCATGGGAAGTTCCCAGTTAAGGCAGGTGCACCATTTTTGCTAGGTTGGCTGTCATGCATTAGAGATTCCATTGTGATGCAGCCATGGACTCTTACCTCAGTCCCGAGAAAGAAGCAGTGAAGTGCAGGAAAGCATTTACTCTTCTAGCACTGCCCGCACCTAGAAGGGGGTCTCAGCTTTCTGCCTCCTCAGGGAAAGATGGCCAAGCACAAAATCTCTAAGTAAGAGCTTGTAAGATTTACTCAATGCTGTTCTACTGCACAGCCAGGATGATGCATATAGAGACAGGAGGATAAATACATACTAAAAGAAGAAAGGAAGAGGATGCTAACGTTGTGAGCCTGTGAACAAAGCTGTGATTTTTCTTTTGGAATTCTCTCTAATATCCTGTTGTTTGATTTTAAAACGTCTCCTGTTGACAAAATGCTCACGTTATCAAAACTCTTCTGAATGAAACCCCTGCCCTTCCTTGTCACACACTTCCCTTAGCTTATGCTCACTTTTGCTAGGGCAAATGTGTAATTGCTCAGGTAGATAAACATGCTGAACAACACAGACAAGAAAACAGTATCTCTGTATCATGATCCTAACGCTCTAGAGCATCCCTAGGAATAGATTCCAGCTCTTCAGGTCCAGTACACAGATCCTACTGCCACATCACTCGCCTAAACCTCAAGCATGCACACAAGCTCATCTATTCAGTTTGAAACTTGAATTCAGCTTTCCATTTATGACCAGAAACCTTTTTGTGGCTTACTAAGGTCTTCCAGTGTTCAGGGAGTAGTGGCAGCATGCTTCTGTATCAATTTGGGACTTGCCAATTGTGCATTGAGCACTTTCCCTGATTTCATAGGTTAGCACATCCCATCTAGAAGATCTAACATGTCCAGTCTCCGGGACAAATGTGTTGATTAGGCTCTTCTGAGGAATGCATCAATAACAAACTGAATTCCTTTCTCCTGTAACACCTACTTTGGCTGTCCAAAAGGAGATATTTTATGCCCTGAGGAACCTCTAAAGTTACCCTGATCAGAACAGAGGCACAGTGTGTCTTTTATCAACAGTGCTATGACAGCCTTCTTAGGTTTGCACACAAGACAGCATATGCTCCATGAGGAAGACCACATGGTATGTTACATCTCAGGGAAAGCAACTGTTTGCAGAAATGATACCCATTTAAGTTTTCAGAATTTTGACACACAAGAAGAAAGTTCTCTCCCTGGCTACCACATCCTTGAGGCAAATGCATGAACTAGACACCAGAACCCCATAAAGAGGCTGATGTCTCTGGCACAGTCCTAGATCATACCTATAAAAGCAAAGGAAAAACGTGATGTACATCAAGACTGTCAGGGCACAGACCTGAGGCATTCCTGGATCTCCAAGAAATCAAGGCTGATGCACAACATGCTTAACTCACCTTTCAAATCATTGTCCTAACTCTCTACCTCTCCTTCCCTGACCATTCCACAGAACAGAAGATACAATTCCAGATCCAGAAAAAACAGAAGTGATTTTGCCAACACGCATTTCTCACCATGGGCATCATATCCTGATAATGCTTTCTCTCACTATTTTTACTTAGGGTGGCTGCAGCTAAGGCTCTCGGTGAGCTTTCTCACCTGGAATGTCGGTTTAGTAAGCAAGCACTCAGCACTCAGTGACCTGCTTAGTGACACTGAGATTACCAGACATGCAACACTGCAAAACTGGGCAGCAATTGACAATTTGCTGCTTGCCCATGGACACAGCTGCCAGGATTTTGAAGGGATGTGCTGTTTCAATCTGTCTTTGCACTCAGTATCCATCCACACAAACATCCACAAGCTCAGGGGGGCAAGTGAAGGAATTAAAGGTTGAGAATTCAGACTGGATCAATGAACTTTTTGGACAATGGGGATTGACAAGGTGGGTTTTATCCTTTGTTAAAGGGATTTTTTTGGGTTGTAATCATTGTTGTTATCATTTTACTTATGTTTCCCTGCTTAGTTAAGTGTCTGAAGAAATGAACTGGGGAAGTCTTCTTGGTAAGAAAAATCAGAAGAGTTGTGGAATGCCTGGATCCCCTCAGGGGAATGCCCAGGGTCCTGCCTTGGAAGGATGGATCATAGAGTCTTCCCTGCCTAGGCTAAAAGAAAGTCTTTCCTCATGGTGCTTTGCACAGTGTGGTCTGCCCAGGTCTCTCCTCTCCCCTTTCCCCTGGTTCTCATGGTTTCTCCTTTCCCCACTTCCCTATTGGTTGTGGTATTCTAGTGGCTAGCCCTGTTTTCCCTGTAGGTCACTGACCTTTGCCTTGCCCTTTGTACCACGCCCGTGCCCTCAGACCATTGGTCCCTGGCCCCTATTTAGGCCAGTGCACAGTACATGGCAAGGTCTTTGCTCCTGATCTTCCTTTGGTGCCTGAAATAAACCTCGCTGGAATTGATTCATACAAAGGCCCTTCCTGCCTCTCCTTGCTGAGCCTAGCTGTGGTGTGTGTGATGTGTGAGCTTGAGTGCCTTGCCTGAATCCTCCCCAGCAGCTCTTCCACAGGAGATGCTTATGGAGACATAGGTAGCAGCTCTACCACCTAAAAGCTCACTGCTACAGCTTTCTACTTCCTCTCTCACCAAGGAGCCCCACACCCACCACTTACCCAGCACTTTTCATTATGTGATTCCAAACTGAGACTTAACCTTAATTTTACCATTGTTGAAGTAAGACAAATTTTATAGCATGTATTGTGCTAGGCACTTCATACTCAAGAGATCATAAGCTGTTCTGCCAGGGTAACTTTAGAGATTACTCAGGGCATAAAACATCTTTTGGAAACAAGATGCTCTCTTCTAATCCAAGCACCAGGTAGGACAACGGATGCAGTTCATTAAGTCATTCTCGTAGTCAGTATTCCTTATTATACCTTCAAATGACACAGTTCTTTGTGCAACAACTTGCCTACCAGCATATCTCCAACTGAATGATGATCCAAAATTGGATCCTTCTCCAACAGCAAATTTTATATGCACTCTGTGATGAAGCACACAGAAGGCAGTGGTATGGACAGCCTTGATCTGGCATTTGATTGCAAATGTTTCATGCAATCCGAGGACTGGTATTAATTCCTTCTGAAAGGCAGAGATGCCTAGAGCTATGTCAATATGCACAGCTGTCAAGAGAAAGAGGAAAGGCATGCCTGTAAGGCTATAGCTAGAATAGGGCCTTTTGACTTTTAGGGGATTTCAAAGGCAAAAAAATGCACACATTTTCCCCAACCATAGCCATAGTCATATCCATGAACTGAGGAAAGCTTTTCTCCTCTCAGGTAAAGGATTACCACAGAAAACACATAGACCCCCTCCAGGATTTGACATTCAGTGCAGGCTGATGGGAGTAAATACTCAAATGGAACCTAACTTCTCTTCCCCTAGCATTCCCTGAGAGGAATGGGTGACAGAGAAACCCGGATGTTACAGTCATCAGCACTCTGACCTGACAGTGTCTCAGCTATTCAGTTCTGTTCAAATGCAGCATCTCTAGCCACTGCTTTTCTGCAGAGCTTTCTCTCAAGCATGAAGAACATCCTACACCTGATCCAAGCAGTGATGCTTGGCTACAGTGTAGGTAAACCAGCACAGGCCTGTTTCTGGGACAGGCCACATGCCACTGCAGCGGCTACAGACTGACACCAGGGGAGAAGTAAGGTCCAGGATCCTTAGAAATCAGCATCGCAGCTATCTCTGTTGCTGTCATGCACGCTTGATAGCAGCCACTCCAGAATCTCACTCCATGTATAGTCTAGGATACTTCACATCACATACCACAGAGAACTTCCTTTATATTCATGTTTCTCTAGGACATCAAATCTCCAAACAGGTTGCAGGCAAGGCAAAGATGCAGAAACTGTAGCTGTGGCTTTGGGTGCACATCCAGCCAAGCTCAGACTCCCATCACACAGCATTTCAGGAACTGGATTGCCAGGGATTCTCTCTGAACCTTAGGCATGGATTTCCTGAAGACAGGACAGGCACTTATGAATATCAATACCATAAGCAGATGTGTTTGGCTGACAAGAGATGATACTTTCTTATCAACATGCATTCATTAGCAACACACTCTACCTTAGCCTCAGGTCAAATCTTTCTTTGAGAAGTCTTTCCAAACTCTGTCATAAAGGTTGCTCTTTTTTCCAGTCATCACAATCACAAATCTAGGGAGACAGTATTTTTGGAGGGGGCACTATCAGCAGAAGAAACTTCAAGCCTGACTGAACCCAATTCTAACCACAGACAGCATGGGAATAGATAGATGATTCAATAATTAATTGAAATAAATCAACTCAGGGACTGCCTTTTCTTTTAAATTAAACATCAGCTCAGAACAAACTGCCTGACAACTGCAAGACCACAGAACTTTCAGGAAGAAAGGATAAGCTCTGAATAACAATATTAGTTACTTCAGACATTGTGCATTTCTATTCAGATGTGAGCTTACTTTCTCATATTGAAATCATAGGGTCTTATTTCATATGGACACCTGCTTTTGCCTAATCCTCTACTAACTCAAAGAGCACATAACATGCACAGAAGTTTCAGGGTCACATTTCAACTACCCTTACACTGGGTGCCCAAAGTTCAAGAGTTAGCGTACACCCGTAAACATGGAATAACTTACAAAAAGCTGTTTTATTTTCTGTCTCTCCTACAGAGCATTCCACTGAGTTATGTAAATTCCCTCTCTCTAGGATTAAGCCACGTTAAATGCAATCAGAAGAATTTAATCACATTAGTCAGGCTAAACAGATAGCCATCCGATGTTCTTCTATTCATCAGACAACAAAACTAACAAACATAAAGCAGTAAATATTTTGAGGCTGGTTCTATTATAACATAAGCCAAACTTCAGAAACAGCAGATACAAAATAGAACTCACTCAGTAAATATAAACAGAATCTTTAAAAACGCTCCAACAAGATGCCTTTGGATTTTCACTTATCAAGTAAAGTGCAAATGCAATACCTGATCAATAAAAATTTCCCCACACATAAAACTACCTGCTTGAATACAGTCAACATAACCTAATGCCATGGAGGTTTGTGAGGAGACCTTCTCTATCCACATTAGGACAAGATGACTGGAAACTAAATACCCACATCTCAAAACACTGAACATCTTCACAGGTATCATCTTCTACTAGCTCAGTCACATGAATATTCAGAACACTTGCTCTATCATTATAATCAATTAAACTCTATTTTCAAAAGTGCCTTTAGCATCTTCAAGAGCTCCTCATGTTTCCTGTATAATAACATGGAGCAGATATAACAGATTATCAGTTGCATCAAGCACCAATTAGGCAAAAGGATATCTTGTAATTGCAATGGCTCACAAACCTACTGCCCCTGTCCCTTACTGCAGCTAAGCCATCCAGTATCATCCACTAAATATCTCACTTGTTATGGCTAATCTGGAAAAGAAGAGAGAACAAGCTCCAATCCCAAATGCAGGAAGAAACAAGCCAATGCACTGTAAACTTAATAGTTTAAATTAAAAATGCTCATCACTGCTGTATAAAGAGCAAGAAATTATTTGGACTAATTTGATTTTCTGAGAAATTTCTCAACTTACAATGAATAGGTTCACACTAATGAGAAATAACAGCTCCCAGACCTTCTATAAGGTACTGAAAACTTCCAAAGAACTGTCTCCATGTCACTTCCTGTGTCTTTCTTCAGAAATGCTTTAAGAAAAGAAAAATAGGAACACTTGCATGAAAAAAGGATCTTTGCATCCAACAGCCTCATCTTCCCCCAGTGATTAATCTTTCCTGAGGGCCCAAAACAGGAGCTGCCAATAGAAAAGGAAAGCATACAATCAACTTAACTGGGCACAAGAGTGACTTTTACCGCAAAATGAGAAAAAAAGACCTGCTATACAAATCCAAGAAATGTGCATTTGATCTGCACAAAGATATGTGTTGACTGGTCAAATCATCACAAATTAAAAACATATGGCCCCATACCTCAGAATATTTTACAGACTGCACAGCCAACGAGCAGGATATCGATCCTGATAATGAAAATACATGGAAAATAGAGCTGCATAATGCCAGTACAAGGGGTTCAAATAGTCTAAAGGCTATTGCTCTTGTAGTCCAAGGGCTCTTGTACAATTGCTATTGTACAACATCACCACTAACCACTTCCCTACATGAAAGAAGAGAAAGGACACTACTAAGAACAGCAATCAAAGGCTCAAAGGCATCCTATAGTGTCTCGTTTTGACTACTGGTAAAAAAAAAAATCAGAGAAGCAAGGAAGGAAAGAAGGAAGCTGCAGGAAGATGTAGCTCTGCAGCCCTCCTGCAACACCAAGAAGTCCAAAACTGATTGAGGAAAAAAGTCCATAACCAAGCTGATGAACTGTTTTTAAGTAGAATGACACAGTGTCATGCTTTGGCCATCTCAGCCACATACAGAGATGACAGCCTTCACATTGCCAAGAGGAGCAATACACACTGACTCCCATTGCTCTTATTTCTTCATCTTCTCACATGACAGTACAAAACCTCTATATTTAAAAGCAAGGTACAGAGCAGTATTTTTAGCTATAAAGGCACATGCAGGAAAATGCAATACTTCCATGGCATTTGCTGCTGCCTGCCTAAGCATCTTCTGAAACTGAGTTTTCCATGCCAAAGGACATTTTCCAGGACATTTCTGTTTCATAGCAGCTATAATATATATGTGAACTGCCATGGGACTGGAGCTCACATGTGCTGAAACTGTCTTTTCTTACCAGCCATTATTCTCTGGGCTTCGTATGGTTCCATATAGCCAGTGTTCTCCCCTTTTCCCATTCTGTTCAACTCACTTTTGGCATCAAATGGGTCTGAGTAGTCGTCAGCTATCAGCACCTGAAAGACAGGAAGGTAAATGTTACTGAAGTCATCAGTCAGATGTGCAAAGCAGAAGGCAATGATACCCTATCAGCAAATAAAAACAGGTTCACATGGCTGCATCCTATGTCATCTTCAAACTAAGTCTTGGTTCAGAGGACAAATACACAATTGCCATAGATCAGTTACTAATGGTACTGAAATAGAAGTGGGCTCCTATTTATACCAGAAACCTCAAAAAGGCAGACTCCGTGGCAAAAGACTTCTGACTAGAACAAGCAATGGAATAATTGGGATGGACAAATTAGAAAGAGCTAATGAGTCAGTAAATTCAATCCAGTGCAAATCTTATCAGAGAAATCTGCTAATATTCAGGGAAAAAAAGCTATCTCCTCTCCTTTCAAGGTTTATGAGCTACCGAAAATATTGCTAGAAACTTTAAAAAGAAGTATTCCAAATATTCAGCTCTACTGTTCTCATTGCTTTAATAAGGAGCCTTTTAATTTTTAGTCTCACATAAAAAAAGAAGACACAAAAATAACTTCTTGGCTAAAGTTAAATCCTCAAACTCAACTGGGCCATTCTTTCTCTCAAAGGAATATTATTTTTACTTATATTTTGTGAACTGAGACAAAAGATAGCAAAAAGAAATTATCTGTCAGAACATGCTTTCTTCCTCCACTAAGAGGCTAAAAAAATCTGAGGATTAGAAAATCTCACAATCGACCTTACATTACTGTGCTTTCCTGACCACTGCAAAATCATTGTATGCTGTGTAGGTCTCATATATAGGTTTTTAAATCAGTCAGTGGAACTCACAGGAATCATTCCTCCCTATAATTGAAATGCTAGAGCTAATCTTTATTTCTAGGGTGTAACAAGGGGACTGGGCCAAAGGCAGAAATCCTCATATGAGATTATTGCAGAGCACAGAGATGTAATCTACAGCAGGCAAAAGAGTCTGAAGCAAACAAAGCAGGCAGAGGCAGGCTTCAACATCAGAATCCCTCTGAAATCACAGGATTATTCAGGTGGTAAAGAACCACAAGAAATCACCCTGTCCAACTCATCACTCAAAGCAGGGCAAGCCTAAAGGGTTCTGCCCTGAAGGCTTACTTTATTTAAGTAAGGGATTTTTCAACTGAGTTACTTTATATTTATAAGACTAGCACTACTAAGATTTACAGCACAGTGGTTTTCCAACAATTTCAATCTTTTCAAAAAAGAACCAGGAGTACAGTGCCAGCTAAGAGACTGAAGCTGCATCTGCTTCTGTCTCCTGCTGCCAGCATACCCCACCAGTCAGAGAAGAAAAACAGGACACACAAGTATTCACAGATCAAACACCTGCACAAGTGCCATGGAATAAATGAACACTCTATTAGGAAAGTCAGAGATTGCCTTTAAGATTAGGAAACAAAACATCTAACACACTTCAGAGTCATTACTCAAGCCCTGTAACACTGGCACATTGCAATTTTATACTACTTATTTTGCTTATTTTTCTACCAATACTGACGTTTTAATTTTTGTTGTTGTTGCTTTTATTTTCCTCCACTCACAGTTTAAAGTGACTGGAAGCTTTTTTTTTCCACCAGAAACCACTAGACTGACATGGATTGTAGAGAGAGGGAAATGTAATTCTTTCTTTCACTTGGTGTCCAAAATTACTCCCTCATTATTTCGAAAAACAGTTAACACAAAGGGAAAAAGTCCCCTCCCCCATCTGACAACATATGCCCAAGCAGCAAATCAAGCGACAGCAGCTGCATACACTTGAGACAAAGACGACAATGTGTAACAGGCAGCAGTAATTCCTCCTAGTCACAAGGGCAGTTTTATTTCCTAAAGTGCTGCAGTTGAAATGCCATCCCTGTTGTCTTCTGCTCTGGCCCTGTCAAGAGCTGCTGGGTGGTAGCTCTGTGCTGCTCTCCGTGGCAAATGTTGACACATAACCCTCGCCAGCCCTTTGGATAATTGTACTAGAACATGAAACAGAAAGCGGACTTGGCACAGATATTTGACATTTCTTCATCTCCATTTGCCCAAAGTATACTGGGAGGAAATCCATACATGAAAGATGCTGTCAAACAAGACCACCACCCAAAAAAGCCACACAAAAATCTCCAACCTAAACAACACCCCCACAGCAAATCCCAAACACACTTTTCAGCAGTCAGGCAGAAAGAGCAGCCTGCTTCACCTTTCCTGGAACTGTGTATGTTATTACAAGTGGATTTACAATGCTGAGCTATCAGAGAACCCCCCAGCTGACTGTTACTGTTTCCATATATACTAAAATTCAGACATTCTCAGCATAGATGAGCAGCTGGCCAGTGCCACATCTGAATTCTTCTATACTTGCTAACAGCTATAAATTCTCCACTTCTAGGAAGTCTTGAGTATTTCTACTTCTTAAAAAAAAAAAAAAAAAAAAAAANATTTTTAAAAAAAAAAAAAAAAAAAAAAACAAAAAACATAAAAAAAACCACAACACCACCAAAAAACCCACCAAAGCCAGCACCCGAAAACCTCAAAAAGGCATGATTGTTGGTTCTATTATAACACACTTACTGTAAATATCTGAACTCCCTTTGACAATGCAGTTTCAGAGGATTATTTTTGCTGTTTTCAGAGATCTCAACCAGAGAAAGAGTTCCTACTCTGCAAATCTTTTTGCCATCTACAGATAAGCTACTATTATCTTAATGAGCTCACCTTCCCAGCCTCTATGCTTGGTTAGACAAGGTACAGACAAAAACTTCTGATGAAATAGGAGGTTCTGAGTACATGAATTTTCTGGTCATGTACACAATAAACAAAACACTTGCTTCATGACAGATTATATTAATACACTGTCCTCATACCCCTTTCATGCTATGTTCAGAAAGAAAAAGTTTGCCAATGTTACACACAAGTTCTCTTCACAAATATCACAGGTACACGCCTTGCATGTGCAGTGGGGATTCTACAGACCATGATCCTGATCACCTCCATGCCACACGGGGAAGACCCACTGAGAAAACACCATGCTGACACCTCTTCCCCATAGGCATGCAGGAGCAGGTCTTTCCATGTGATAACCAATGTGCCCCTGTGCTACCCAGAGCTCCTTAACTTTCCAGAAAGAAGTATCTGACGTGCATTTTGTTTGGTTATATTTCTCCCAACAACCTTTCAACCACTGCCCAGCAAACTGGTCTCAGTCAGGCATTTGTTTTCTACAGTCCAGAGGCCATGGCATTAATTAATGTCTAAATCACCTGCATTTGCCAGGGTTACTGTCAAAGGCTTCTGGCTTATCTCTTGACAGAATGCAAGATCTCCTTTCTGAGTGTGGATAGTGAGCTCCTACAACTACTGATTCCTGCCCTTTTCAAGTTCTCTGGCATCCCATACCTATATGATACTATTTTCTATTTTTGTACATGTAGTAGTAGTAGTATTTTGAGGCATCGGTTACATCAAGCAAAAGGAACTTTAACACATAAATAGAAGTGCAGTTATCAAAAGAAGTCAAGAGCAATTTAGAGAACACTTGCAGTGGCTCTTCCTAGCAGGGTGCTAGTTAAAACTCAGAAGACAGGGAGAAAGAGTACAGCTCAGTTACCAGACAAGCAGACAAACTAAAAATCATAGCTCTAGCTAAAAAGTTAATCAGCAGATACAAGATCAAAACCCCAATAATCACTCCATCCCCCAGAAAATTAAATACAAGCTGAGACTGTGGCTGGTTCACCCCTCTATTATATATTAACTAAGCTGCAAGCTTCACTGCTGATGCATAGTCTTTGTTCTTCTACAGTCTTGAAAAAGGTCTGACAAATATTATCATATTAAATACAAGTTCAAATAGGTATTTGCATATACAAAAGCATGATTTGCATATGCAACCACAGGAAGAAACCAAAGAACACACCTTACTGCATAATTTCACAGGTATCTCTATCTGACTAAACTCAACATTTTAAAGGGAATGAAAAAGAAGGAAAGAAATGAGAACTCATCACACTGAAAAAATAGAGATAATCCCTTTTTTAATTGAAAGGAAATGCAGAAGATCAAGCTGTCTTTAAAACAGCAACATCAGCACAGAACTGTTAGCTACTTCACTAATTTAGTGGCTATTGTGATTAAGGACACACTATTCTAGAAGAATACAAGAGGAATTATAACAAACAACATGTAGCAAAAATGTAAATGATTTCTTCTCACAGGGCCTTTGGGGAATTTACTAGGGGAGATTTATTTAAAAGATTTATTTTTAACAAATAAAATATATTACTATATTATCAGTGCTTAGATAACAGAATGTTTTGGGTTGGAAGGCATTGTCAAGATCCTCTAGTTCCAACCACCTTATCATGGGCAATAACTGTATAAAAACAGACCATATATTCCTCTTCCAACTTTCATGAGTTGCATTTAAGTCCTCCAATATAACAAATGAGAGCATGTGTCTGTCAGCAAAGATACAGAAGACAAGGGCACTTAAATACTGCAAGTATGTCTCTGAGAACATCACAGTTAACACATTTAACACAATGTAATGAAAATTTTTCATCCTCTCTGAGATTTGTATTCACCGAAGACCAGTCTCTAGCTACACTAGATTCTAGTCACTCTATTATCACAGAAAGGCCTGGTTTGGAAAGGACCTTAAAGGTCATCTCGTTCCAAACCCTCTGCTATGGACTGGGACACCTCTAGGTAGATCAGGTCGCTCAGGGTCCCATCCAGCCTGGCCTTGAACAGGGATGAGGTATCCATAACTTCTCTGGGCAAGCCGTGCCTTACCACCTTCACAGTAAAGACCATCTTCCTAAAATGTAATGTAAATCGACTCTCATTTCAAAGCCATTCTCCCTTGCCCTGTCACTACATGCCCTTGTAAAAGGTCCCTCTCCAGATTTCTTGTTGGCTCTTTTCAGATAGTGGTAGACTCCATTTAGGGGACCCCAAAGCCTTCTCTTTTCCAGGCTGAACACTCCCAGTTCTCTCAGCCTTTCCTCATATGAGAGGTGCTCTATCCATCTAATCATCATGTTGGCCAACAATATTTAGCAATATTATATGTACGGAGTTGTTATTTTTTTGGTTGCTGTTGTGTTGTATTGGTTGGGTTTTTTGTGGGGTATATTAGGGGTTTTTTTACAACATGGTATTTTTAACAAATGCCAACTTTCTCTCTTTGACCCCAAGCAACCTCCAGGTCTCACATCCCAAAAATGCCCTAAGCGGATATTTCCTAAAATTATATTTTCATATAATATTCAGGCACTATACATCAGAAGCATCTCTAATGCTGAAGCCTGGACAAAGTTCAGCCTGCATACAGCAAGACTGTGAAGTCTGGTCTTGATTTGTTTTTCATATTAATAAAGATTTCCACCTAGGTTTTCTTCTATGAAGCACTGAATTCTAGAACCTGTTGGATAATCCTCCCGGTAGCCTAAGTACCACTCTTTATTAAAAAAAATTTCACAGCCTTGGAAAACCTACTAACAGAGCCATCTTACTGTACGTGGTCAAATTCCTGAAATTACCAGGAAAAATAAATCAAGAACCTTTACTATCTTGCTATCAAGTCAGAAATTTTGAGTATGATTCTAGAGGACTGCCCTACAGATAAAGTGTATTTAGAGCCTTTCCTCCTAGTCCTAAATTCGAGTATTGGAAAGACCAACAGTAGCTCTGCCCCTTGAAGGAATCATAGGCCTCATTCATAGTGCTGACCTCCAGAGACTGACACATCTCATTTAAAAGGTAATTGAAACACAGATTGGGAAATGTAGTGCCTAAATTTCTTGGAGAGTTGTGAACTGATAAGGGTGAAGTCCTGGGGGAAAAAAAGCACCACTATTTAATAACAGGATTTCAAGAGCTACTCCCCCACATACAAGGTTTAATGCTCAGTGAAGGTGAATCGCTCTTCAGATTTTACAGTGTCCACACACTCCCAGGGACAGAACTGAACTGCTAGCAAGCTGATACAAATAACTTGCCTTCTTGCCCCTCCATTTCTATCCTCTATTCCCAGGTTAGTAATTGAAGTCCCTTGCTATCCCACACGTGTCACTGCTTCACACAGGGCAATGCAGACCACTCTTCACATAGCAGGCAATGCAGCATTTCCAACTCCTGCTCAAAGTTTAAAAAATGCAGCTGTACCTGCTTTCCCCCAAAAAAGAAACAGGTGCTCCCTTGACCCATCCACTCAAGTATTATAAATTTGAAAATACACCTTCAAGGATTTTTCAGTAGATCTAAGAGTTATTGAAGGAAGGACAGGCAGAACAATTAGCAGATATTGTTCCCTTTAGAAAACAAAGTTTTTTTAAAAAGGTAAAAAAAATTGTATCCCGTGTAATGTCATTAGCAGAATATGTTTTGTAAAACAATTTTCCACACTTCCTGGACAATGCACAACTACTCCAAAACCACACCTTATATCTGTTTCCTTGTAAATAGACTGTTTAACAGTACCATATGCAACAACAGTGACCTATCCAGGAAGACTGCACCACAGTTCTTTCCTATCTGTTGTAGAATCCACCATTATGCTGTTTCAACTGCTCGGTCTCATATAATTTTTTCTATTTCCAAACAGTGCCTAGCATACTGTTAGTTAAGGATACAACCACACTGACACTGACAGGGCAAAGGAGTAAAAAGTCAAACCATATTCTTTGTCACCAGGTAGTGGTCAGCACAAGCAAGGACATACACAAAGATGTTTAGAGACACAAACATCTCTCCTATCCCATTGTCAGTGAGTCTGGGGAGCAAAGAATCTTGTAAAAACAGACAATTCTTTCTCAGGGACATGGTGTGGCTCTTGGAGTTGATGCTGTACAGGACTCGCAGTTGGGCTCAGTGATCCTTGTGGATCCCTTCCAGCTTAGCATTTTCTGTGGTTCTGTGAATTAAACCACTCTTCTGCTCAAAGCAGGGGTAATATCGAAGGTAGACCAAGTTGTCCAGGATCTTGCCCACAAGTTTTGAAAGTCTCCAGAGTTACAATGTCCACAACCTCTTTCTCAGCAATACATAATTTATGTATACCAAATAACAGTGGTAACTATGTATTATGTATTTACCATATTTTGTCTATCTACATGTTTATATACACATATAATGTAAATTACAGAACTTTGCAAATAATTTTAACATATGTAACGAGAACGCGTAAACTCAAATAAACTTGTAGACTATTGAGGCAACAGTCTGAGATCAGCAGGTGTGTACACCAAAGAGATATAAGAATAAACACACAGCAAGCAACTGGTAACAAAACAGCAAACCAGAAGTAAGAAGAGCACAGTGTAGCTGTTTGTCCAGACTGTCATGTGAGGGATAGGGAGTTTGGTTTATAAGTGTGTAACTGCCTAAAGATTTATTTGTTCAGAGTCCCTGTCTTGAGCCACTACCACATACCATAATGGACCTGTGCCAACAAACCTATCTAATGGAGAAGAGAGATGAATGTCAAAAATTTCTTTAACACCTGTGGAAATGGATCTTGCAGCTTGCACTGTCTTCGCATTCGATATACCGAACTGTTGTATTGCTCTGTCTCCACTGAACAGAGGCAGTGCAGAATGCTTCTCATTATGAAATAAAAGTCTTTTAAAGGAAAATATGCTACAAATCCAGCTTTTAAATCATAAGGACTTCCTATGAAGTATGATACAGCTTGTTTTTGGGAAGTATCCCAGGTTCTTCAGCTGCAAAACCAGGCAGAGAAATGGTTAGGTTCAAATACGTAATAGGTAGATAGAATACATATCTGAAGTATCCTTTCACACAGACACTTCCCACTCAGTTATTACTTCAGGGATTTACACACACCACAATGCCAGATAGAGGACAATCACTCAGGAAGACTTCAGCTTATTTCTTCTGATCTCCATTCACAAGTGGTTTGCCTATTGAGTTGGTCTTAAACCAAGTCTCGCGTTTATTCTTACACAAATACAGGAGATGCCAGATTGATCCAGAATACAACCACATGTTGTTTCAACTTGCCCACAGTCCCTAGCTTCTCTGTGGCAAGTTAAGCTCTCACAAGCCAGCACTAAAGATGAAAGCCCATAATTTCTTTATCCACCATACTGGAGGAACTGAACTGCTTCAGCCATGAATTCTAACACACCTTGCTCTCCTTTGTATGAAGGTTACATCACAGTAAAGTCCCCAAACTCACTTAATTGTATTACCTAAATAACAACAACAACAACAAAAAATCCACCCAACAATTTGAATTCAAAGACATCCGGAAATGATGACTCTCACTGGGCATCTGTTGTAGAGGTTAGTCACCTCACTACTAAAAGGTGCGTGGCAATTTGAGTTTGTCTGCTTCAGCTTTGGTTGGTATTTCTACAGCTATATATCAAAACTTCCTGAATCCCAGATACTTTACATCTCTGTGGTTACTTTACCAGCCTTTGTCTAAAATCTTGCAAAATATAATCATGTCTGCCACTGTGTTAAATCTCCATCCCCTTTATTCCCTGAATCAGCTAGTTTATACTTTTTCTTTTCCTCTGGGAAGTTCAGCTAACCAATCTGCCACTATCTGTACTTTGCCATTTGCCCTTTATAAGTAACCACACCAAACAAGCACTTTCCTGAATCTCTTTCCCATTCCAGTAACTCTTTCAAGTATGACACACAATTGAGCTTTTCAGCCAGCTCTTTACTGATGACAAAACACAGGAGACATAAAATCGCTCTGTGAATTTGTTGAACCCCGTACTTCTTACTTCTCCATCAACACATAAAGGAAAACAGCACCCTATCTTTGTAAATAAAATCAGAAAAAAAAAACAACACTGAAACAGTGATAATGGAATGAAACACAAACACTTAACAGGCATTACTGGATCCTTAAACCCTAACATACCTCTATGAAGACAGAACTATACAGCACTCAGTTATTTTTTGTTTCATTCCTAAAGCGTTTACTAGCTTATGATATGTTACACACAGATTTTTAAAAATGTTTTTAACATGTCTGTGAATTCTTCTGAACAGCAGACCTCTAGCTTCAAGGGGGGTTTATTCCATCTTTACTGTCTTCCTTATTATATCTTTCTTAGCTAAGTTTATTTTTACTTGCTTTGCTCACTACTAACTACAGACACTCAGTTAACTAAATTCCTTATTATTCTTCCTCAGTGAATCATAGGTGTAGAAGAGGAGCAGTTCCCTGCCAGTCCACTCTGATCCCTCTTCTCCCATCAAACTGTACAGGGCTGTGAAACAGGAGATATTTCACATCCATTGCTGGGATGAAATAACACAATCAAACAAAAGGCAGGGCTGTGTTGCCTATCACACACAAATGCTGTTGCAGGCAGGCACAGTTGGCTTTTTGAGGCTCAGGGAAGATTTTATTTCTCAGATATATTCAGATTTCCTGCTTGTCACATATAATTCTCCCTCTCAATAATTGGAAAAAAAACCCAAATATGACTGAGAATTTTTGCCTACAAGTTTCAGAACCTGCAGCAAGGGCTTGGGAGCAGCATAAGATTTGTGACCATTACAAAGCAGCAGGTTACCTAGCAACAAATATGTGTTTCCTGATTTGAAAATTGCTTCAGTAGGATCTAAAATTGAACAGATTTTTTAAAAAAGAAAAAGAAAGATACGTTTTGCCCCAAGCAGCTGTTTTTTCTGAAAGGTGTTTTCTAAAAGAAGATACCTGGTATCAATGCAGGAAATTTAAAGACTGGATAGATTATAACATACACTGTACAACATAGTGAGATGCTAACTTTTAATCAATCACTTCCATAAAAGAAGATGCTTCCAGTCAGGAATCTACTAAGAAAATAGAATAAATCCTAGACTTTTCACCCTATAGCATTACTGTCCAAGCAGATTTCTTTGGAATTTCACCTGGGCAGATATAATTTATCAAATTGTCATAGAAGTGTTGCAATGCAGTCATGTTACAGATTTAAACATGTACACACAGATTATTTCAAATGATAACATTCAGCACATACTTGAAATTCTTGTGATGTGACTATTATCTTGGAGTTGAAAATGCCAGTTAACAAAGTAGACAAACATTTATTTCCAATACATGAGAAAAACTGAACTATACTCACAAGACCAACACAGGTGGGAGGATGTGCTGTGCTTAAAAACAATTAATGCTATTCCCTCTAACTTGAGTTCCCAAGTACAGCACTTGTGTCTAGAATATTTTATTAAAATTTGAAGAGAATGACCAGTAAAAGATAGGACAACATTTGCAACTGGGCTAGTATCTATGGAGTTTGCTTCCAACATGCCAGTTGGAAACACAGTATCATGGAATTTGCCATGCCATTGTAACACAGGACTTTGAACCGCCTCCTCACCTTTGACACTGAACTAGGAGGCAAAAAGTTTATAAATAAGCAAATGACAAACTGCCTGCATAAAAACAATTTATTTTTTTATATGTGACTGCCCCGTACGACATGCGGTGGGGCTGAGACTTCAACTTAGGGTCACAAGCACAAGGCTTTTCAAGGCCTTCTACGCTCCCCAAGCATCCCTCTAACACTTACATCCTGTTCTGTAGGGGTGTACAAAGAGCCCTGGTACCCATCATGAGGCTGGCAGTGAACTGTGCCTCAAAGCAGGGCTAGACACACCGGTGAACCTGCCCTATCAAAAGAAAGGTGAGCTTGAAAGCTGAAAGGACAGAGCATCATCACTTCACGTGCTACTCCTGCACACGCCCTGCATGCCCTGAGATATCAAAATGGCCAGGCCACGCAACGAAGGATGGCTGAGAACAGAGGCAACTCCAGATGCACAGTAGCTGGTCCCCTCGCCAAAAATCCCTCCAGGGGCTGACTCCCTAGTACCTAACCTACAGGTGCGGGAGCAGGAGGCCAACACTTACTTTATCTTTCATGGCAGAGGGGGCAGCACCCGTCGGCTGCTTGGAGCCCTTGCCGAGCTTCTTGCCCGCGCCGTCGCTGCCTCCAGCGCCGCTCTCCACCTTGATCAGCCGGTGCTTGGGGGAGATGTACTTCACGTCGGGTGGCGTCGCCGGGCGGCGCTCGCTGTGGCTGCGGAAGAGGGGCGGGGAGCCGGTGGTGGGAGGCGTGGCGCAGCACGACGAGGAGGAGCAGGAGGAGGAAGCCTTGAGGGCTGTCTCGCCCAGGTCCTCGGGCGCCGAGTAGTCCGGCCGGCACATGGCGCGCAGCTTGCGCAGGGACGAGCCGGGCCCGCTGTAGGGGTCCTCGAAGTCGCGGTCCTTCTGGGCGCGGTAGGCGCGGAGCAGGTCGCTGGTGTCGTCGCGCGGACGGCGGCGCGAAAAGCCGGGCGAGGTGTGGTGGTGGTGGAGGTGGAGGTGCGGCGGCCCCTCGGGGCGGGGCGCGCTGCCGGCACCGTTCCGCTTCTCCCGGTAGTCGGGCCGCGGGGGCTGCGGAGGGCTCTTGGTCTTGCTATTGCCCAGGCTGAAGTA
>VXBR01001465.1:505075-537569 GCA_013400215.1 Cisticola juncidis
GGAGCTGCCGCCGTGAGGAGGACGGAGATGCCTTCCCTAGGTACCTAGGTTTCTTTCCTAGGTACCTCCGCCTGTCGTCTGGAGTGGCCATGTCACCTGCAGCCACCACCTGCACAGTTTGAACTCTGAATTCTCTACTACTGCTACCTGTGTGTCCCCGCTCCCTTCCCTTCCAGTGGGAGGGTTCCAGCTGGCGCCTGAAAAGGAACCAAGCCCTGTTTTTGGCTAGGGCTGATGCTAAACAAACAGGATGTTGCATATTTTTTGGTAGGTGTCTTTCCCATATGTGTTCCTAGGTAAGGGCTACGGTAAATCAGTAAATCAAATGCAGAGGTGATACTTGTGTGAATCATTCTGCTCATCTTGTGTCTTGACAGAAAGATTTGTCATCTGGGCCACCAGTCGCAACCACTTAGTATTGCTCTTTTAATCTTCCTCCATCTGCCCAAAGGTAAACGTAAACTACAGCAAGTTTTCCCAAGCTCTCTCTGCCCAGCTGTGATAGTTACACCTGTATCTTTAGTCCTTATCCCAGTGGTGTGGTTTTAGGGAATGCTGGAGGCATTGAATGGATGTTTGAGTGGGGATAGGAATAGCTGTGTGCTGATCTCTCCAGGCCCATCTCTGTCCTCTGCCACAATCAAAAAATTAAGTGAATAGGAGAACTACTCAGACAATAGCTTGACCTGTGGTGCTTCAGCTGTGCATTACGATCAGTGACAGAAGAGATTTGTTGCAGTTTTGTTCTGTCTACACCACATAGTGGAATGCAGTTTCAAATGAAGAGTTAGAAAATGCCTCACAACTGCATTTTGAGAAATCTTCTCCTAATCAGAATTCAGAATTATCAATAAAAGAAATAAAGAGTTTTCATTCCCCCAATGCAAATCTGTGACGGAGTTTTCCAGAGCTGTACTTTTGTGCGAAGCATCATTTCCCTGCTGCTTTATCAAGTCCATCAGTGCAGAGAGATGAGCAAGAAGGGGAACCCTTTTCATATATTTCAAAGATCTGCACCAGAACATTGCAGTTTCACTACAAGCTGTGGACATATTCCTAATACAGTGTGCTGGTTTTGGCTCAGGTACAGTTAATTTTCTTCACAATAGCTATTATGGGGCTCTTTGTGCTGCAAATAGCATTATTAATACAGGGGTTTTTTTTGTTACTGATGAGCAGTGCTTACACAGAGCCAAGGCCTTGTCTTCTCACACCGCCCCTGCTGTGAGCAGACTGGGGATGCACAAAAGCTTGGGATGGCACAAGCCAGGACAGATGACCTCAACCAACCAGACGGAGATTCCATATCCCATGGACTCATGCTTAGCATGTAAAACTGAGGGGAGAAGAAGGAAACGGAGGATGTTCAGAGTGCTAACGTCTGTCTTCCCTAACATGTTTTCTGCACAGAAAGGTGGCCCAAAAGTAGACCTGAGATGTAACCCTGTTTTGAAGATGAGAAAGGCAATGCCATGCACATTCCTCTGAAAGGCTGAAGCAGACACTGCAGCACAGTGAGTACAGCCTCAGCAACTGGGCAAGTAATCATACCTCTGAAATAAATTAGTGGCAACTACTGGGACAAGAGATGTGAAAAATTTCATAACCTTCTTTTCAAATTGATCTGTATGAAGCAGGAAAGGAAGGTAATATTGAACACAGGCTTCCAGCAAGCAATCCATACATCTGGTGCAGTAATTGCATCTGGATTTTATGAATACACAAAGTGTAATTCTGTTTGGAGATGGGTGTGAAGATGTCAGGCACAGTCATGTTTTGCAACGTTGTTTTTAATCATTTGGGAGTTGAAGTTCTTTTTACTATAATCACAATAGTGGAGGGAAGAGGAAACCTTTATCTGCTCATCACTGTAAGTCATCTGTGTATTGCCCTGTTGCATTTTGGTGAACACCTATGTAGCTTCCTGTTGGCATTGTTCAAGCCCAATGTCAGACACACACCTGTAGTGTATCTACACACCCACCGCCAGTCATGAATTATGAGGGCAAAAAGGATTCCGATATATTCAAGAGTTAATTATTTTCATGAAATAAAGATGGACTGGATTTACATATAAAGTTTTTATCTGGTTTTATGTACCCTTTTAACCTTGCTCTGGGCTGCAAATTCTCTGTAAGAAACCTTATTCTTTCTGAGTTTGGGCACTATCCTTGCAGTTTGCTCAACACAAGCATGTCTGTCATGTCACAAGCATGTTTTAGTGAGCTCCTGAGAACAAACCTCCTCCCCTGTGAGCACAGGCTTCAGTTGTAATTCCTTCCTGCAGCATTTTAATCAGCTTATGCAGAAAGGACGGTTGCATGCTCCCTTTACTGTCATCAGCAAATTTTTCTTTTTATGTCCATAGTGTTGGTCTCCTGTCTCTGCCTAGCATATTCATCCTGTCCGGCTGTAGTTTTGTTGGGGTTTTTTGTTTGTTTGTTTTCTCAGAGCAACTTCTCAGCCTGAGTCTGAGCAGTGTTTTGTTTCTTGACTGGCTTGTATCTGGGTCTCTCAGGGGGTTGCAAGACTCCCAGTGGTTGCTGATTCAGGAATGGTATATTCTAGGCCCTTTGTATGAGAGCGATTTTTTGCCCTGAAGCAAGATGAGTCTCAATTTCGTTAAAACTCAAAGGATCTCATTACGAGAAGTCTAGCAGGTCCCTTATTCCCGTTCTGCCAGTCATGGGAGGGGCAAGAAAGGCCCAGGAGAGCTCCAAACTCAGCCCGATACTGTCCCTTGTGGCTCAGTGAGGAATACATTCTCTTCCTCGCACTGACAGGCAGCTTGTGAGGTGACAAGTGAGCAAAAGCACATCGATGCAGGGAAGCTTCTTTAATACTTCAGAATGTCTCTAAAGTTGCCTCCCTGCAGGGTAAGAAGATAGGAACTATGGGTTTACTGGATAACCCTGGGAAAACCCAAACCTGGATAAATACCTACGAATGGGGACAGAATAATCTGTAAAACAGGCAAAGCAGAGAAGTAAAATCAAGAATTCCATTGTCTCTCTAATCTCAGAGATTGTTCCAATATAAGTCTGCAAGGCCCACAACACTTTTGCCTGTGCACAAGATGCTTTCCAATCTCAGTCTGCTCATGCAGGATACATCTACACCTGCAGGACTCCTAGTCCCGGCTCTGAGTCATTTTCAAATGGATTTTTGAAGGAAATGGGCTTTGTCTTTTTCAGAACTTTGACCACCTTTTTGAGTTCTGGTTGGCAGGTTTCCAGCACATTTTTTTGCCAAACATAAGGATAAAGAGGTGATGGTGAAAGTGAGCTTTTGCTGTGAAATAACAAATCCTAAAATGTTATGATCTGAATAGAACATCTACTTCTTCTCAGATCTGCCTCTCCTGAAGTAGAAATAATTTACCGTTTGTTTCAACTTAGGGAATTAGTAAAAAAGAGACACTTACCTTTTGATACAGGCATATCATTGCACACAAAACACTAAATTTGTGCTAAGTGTTCCCACTCCTAATCATATTATTTTAATTAAATAATGAAATTAATAGCATCTACTCTGGAATTTATCTTGTTTCCTGTCATACTTCTGATTTCCATGTGTAATAAGGGTTGCAATACATGCAGTGCATTTCAAATTGGATAAAGAAGAAAAAGTAGCAAGTAAGATGCAGAGCAAAGTACTTTCTGTATTAATAAACACTCAAGCAGTGCTGCCAAGTCCAACTTTACAGTTATCTTGCCGGAAAATTAGATCAACCCTTTCCACTGAGATATCCACAAGAAAGATAAAAAGCATATAATCTTTATGGTTGATATGGCTTTAGACTAGGAAAAAAAAACCAAAAAAAACAAACAAAAAATTTAAAAAAACCCAAACAAACAACAACAACAAAAAAATGCATTCACCATGTTAGGAACAGTCATCACAAAACAGAGAAATGTTCTCTTTCTTGAGGCACTTCTTTCTTGGTGTCTAGTCAGTTTAGAAAGGGTGTGTAGAATGCACAAAACATTTGGATTCCTCCTGTTTGTGTATGTTGCAACACACAAATCATACCCAGGTAATGACTGGAGATCAGTTTGTTGTCCACAGGCTATCAAAATGCTGAATGTATTCCTCCTTGTGTATATGTATGACTAAATATAGGATTAGGAAGTTCTGATTTTTCTACTTTCCAGGGTGATATCTTCCTGCAATTAGTTTATTCCCAAGTAAGGAGAAATTCTTATACTGTGAGCATGTGTTAGTTATTTAAGTCCAATCAATTTGTCCCATATTCTCATGCTGCAGGGAAAAAAACTAATCAGATTCTCCTCTTGAATTCTACTTTTGTGATGATCTGATTGCCTCCAAGAGCAAGTTCACATCAATCATCTTTAGTTTTCTTAAATCACATGACCTGTTCAAAATCAGATTTTGAAAGGTTTTGTCACCTACAGATATCCTGCAGAATTTGCAAAACCAGCTTCATTAAGCCAGATGGATTTAGAATACAGGGTGCTTGCAGACATTCAATTTGTCTTTTTCTTGTATTTTTCAGTGCCTCTCTGGAAAGCTCTGTCTCAAGTGACCACTATGATCTGCATCATAAGATTTACTTTGAGCACAGGTAGTGTGCAGTCATTGGAATGATGCACTTCAGTCCCAGCTACTCTTCAGACAATGGCAAATTCTGGCAAAGATACAGCTGTAATAGCACAGGGTTTTCCATGGATTTCAGATTTTGTCTGTGATCTTGAATAACCCTGGACTCAGGGTACTGGATAAATGGGAGCTCTGTCATTTTGGTGCAAGCACTTTTCCTTAGTTTTTTTTTTTTTTGGGGGGGGAGGGGGGGGGTGTTGTTGTTGTTGTTGGTTTTGGTTTTTTTCTGCAATTGCACATTGCAACATGCAGTTATCTCAGGATGCTGACATCCCTGCTCTGACTTCTAGTGTGATACAGAACCCTTGGGTATTAACAGGGCCTCCTGCACAGTGAGGAGAAGCACTGGTACAGAGTGGTAATGAGATCTCCATCGTCAGAAATTGAGACCTCAAATAGAGAGGGCCCAGATTTAGACTGGCCCAGCTTTCAGCAAGACAGTGGTCCAGAGATATCTGGAGGTTGTGTTCAACCTAAAATGAAGCTGTTCTCTTATCCATATTCTTTCCAGTCCTTGTGTTCTTGTGCTGCATAAGGCAATACACTGACAAAAAGCTCTTACTGGCCCAACAGGACAATCTTCCTGATTGCTACCCCACTGAGATGCCATTATTCAACCTTTATTTGAAAATGGTTGTCCTATAATTTTATTTATCAAATGCAACTGGATAAATTGATTCTTTTGGAGAACCTCAGCACAATGATGGACTGGACTGTAATTACAGTTAAAGTCTGGATTGTAATTACAGTTAAAGATCTATCTTTTCAAAACATCATTTTATCATCCACATAGTATGGAATTTTATGATCACAGTAGCACAGGATTTTTTTTTTTATAACTGATATCAGTGTAGCATGATTTTGTAAGTATCATAGCACCACATTTAAAATCATATCTTAACTGATGTTTCTTAATCACCTGGACTCTCTGCAGATCGAGTGGTTGGCTTGCAACATAAATAAAACAATCATAATCTATAGTCAATCTTCAGAGGAAGCAGACAACAGTGGAGGAGTTCCTGGCCAGTGGGGGATCATGGGTTTTCCCCAGCAGCAACTGTGGGCCAAGTCCCACTTAGGACTTGTACCTTCTTCATTTTACAGCGTGCTCTCTATGTGTGATGTTATGTTTCATTTTTCTGTGACTGGGTCATCACAACTTGTTTGTCCAGGTGCCTGAGACTTACCTTCAAGGCTGTAAGGAGGGGAGAAGGTGTGCTGGTGCCCAGGAACCTGAGGATGCTATGGAGGTGGATAACTCTGGCTGATGTTTGGTATCTTCAAGACCAGATAAAGGGGAGGAAGGGATCTGACATGTGACAACACAATCTCACAGGAACAGCTCTTTGCCACATTAAATGGCATTAGTCATGCTAACCATATTGCCAAGTGTCAGGAGCACAGGAGTGAGGCACCAGAAATGTGTAGGGAAAAAAACCCAGACCCCTAGATTCAATAATATGAGAAATTTTTGATACAGCATAGGAAAGGATGCAAGATTCTGCTGGCAGTGGCACTGTTGCATTGCTTTAGGTGCATTGTTCAGGAACCATAATGTTAAAATCATTACAGTTAAATTCCAGAGCCTTCTGATAATAAAAAAAAATTATAGAATTTATTTTTATAAAAAATTTCCCCTTTGTTCTGAACTTATTTCTAGTTTCTGTGGACTACATTGATTTTCTTATTAGGAAACACATCTGGTTTAAAGGGGTTCACATCATATTGTTGGAATGTGTGGAAGTAGCAATTTGGAGATTCACAAAGAGCTCCCAGATTTGCTGAAAATTGGAAAAAAATTCTACATTCCTTTTAACTCTTGTTCACATCAGGCTTGGAATGCCTAATTACTTTTTCAGTATGATAATGGAGAAGAAATAGTACTTTACAGGCATCAACCTGTGTACTTCTCAAGAAAATTATCACAATAATATCAGAACATCAGGAGAATTCCTTTTTATCTTTTATTAATAACCAGCTTGCACTGGTCAGACATTGGAAAGATTTCTTCATAATGAGCTTCTCAGCAGAGAATTAGAATAGAAGCACAGACAGTTCTGCATGCTAAAAAACATTTAACTGCCTTGATCAATTGCAGGGAATTGAGGACTCCAGGAAATTAACACATTCACCCACAAACATTCCTCTGAAAGGCTGAAGCAGACACTGCAGCACAGTGAGTACAGCCTCAGCAACTGGGCAAGTAATCATACCTCTGAAATAAATTAGTGGCAACTACTGGGACAAGAGATGTGAAAAATTTCATAACCTTCTTTTCAAATTGATCTGTATGAAGCAGGAAAGGAAGGTAATATTGAACACAGGCTTCCAGCAAGCAATCCATACATCTGGTGCAGTAATTGCATCTGGATTCTGTGAAAACACAAAGCGTAATTCTGTAAGTAAATCATAAAAACTGCAAGTAAGATATTAAGTTTCTGCATGCAAATAACTCTGATATTTCCAAATCTACAGTGCAGAGAGAGTATTTATTATGTTATTGGTTATGTTTTAATATTTCCCTAGTTCAAGCAGAACAATGAATTAATGACTCTCAGGAGTCATGTCCTACCTCATTTTCATGAGGTTTTAGTTATCATAGAAAAAGGAACAGTTCTGCAGTTCAGTTGCTCAGATTGGCCATATATGTACCCTCATACTACTTTTAGAAGATGGGCCTGCAGATTTTGCTGTTGATTTCTTGCTCTTTGTAGATGTAATGAAGCAGAATGCTACAGATAATATGTCAAGTGTTGCTTCGTGCCTCTGAGAGTCAGCAACAGTAATTTACAACGTGTTTGTCTGTCTTGGTGCTCTTCTATGCAGTAATCAGCTCCTATGGTCCCTCTCTGGTTCACAAGTTCCCTGATTCACAGCTTTCCTGTCAGGTTCCGTATCCATCAGGAAGATAAACTGTGTTTGTAGCTCCTGATTGCACTCTGTTGACAAAAAGACTTTGCCTAGCAACACCTGCATTTTCCTACAAGTACACTTTGTAGGTCATTTTTCTACTGCATCTTGTACAAAAGAGGAGAATGATCTGTAACCAAATCAAATACTAAGGTTTCATAATAATCAAGTTCCTACAATGGAAACATACACACAGTAGTTGCTGAAGCCTGAAATTCTGATCCTATAGAGGGAGGGAGATAGTTTGGTGACTTGTGCACTGGCACATACTGCAAGGCAATCAAGACAGCTCTGATTCTTGAATAAATTACTCCTTTGCCTTGAGTCACTGTCCTCCTCTCTGACACTTCGTTCCATTGGACTCAGTATAAGGTTAATTGCTCCCATTTAGTGTCTGGCTTATGAATATCCAAACGTGGCCATTTTGCATAACAAGAGATTTTGCAATTGCCTTGAGAGTAATCCAGATGCAGATTTGCATTTTAGCATATTTGGAAACCATAAAAGGAGCTTTAAACAGAATGAGGCTGTTCAAATGCAGTCAAACGGCTAACTTTCAGTTAGGCTAATGGAACTCACACAAAGAATATAACTCACCCAAATGTCAAGGGTTTTTCTGCACACACCTATTACAGCCTTCACACTTGTATTTGGTCTGTCTGAGGTGGAGTTCATTTTCCCACAGCAGCCCTCCCAGTGCTGTGCTCTGCATTAGTAGCTGGAAAGGTGTTGGTGACAGAGCAGTGCCTTGGCTGCTGCTGAGCAGCGCTGGCACAGCACCAGCCTCTCTCTCCAACATCCCACCCCACACAGGCCAGGAGGCTGGGGATGGGCAGGATCCTGGGAAGGCACAGTTGCTGGGACAGCCAACCCAAACTGACCAAAGGGGGGTTACACATCACAGGATGCCTGTCCAGGTACAAAACCTAAGGGAAAGAGGAGGAAGGTGTGGCCTCCATTTATGGTGTTTGCCTTCTGGAGCATCTGCTGTGTGTATTGAAGCCCTGCTTCCCGGGAAGTGGCTGGATATCATTCACTGGTGGGAAATAAAGAATAAAATCTTTCAGATTTTTTTTCCCTTTGTTTTCACACATGCAACATTCTTTTTTGCTTTATTAAACAGACTATCTCAAACCATAAGAGTTTGTTTCACATCTTATTTTATTTCTGCTCCCACTGTGTGAGGAGAATCATAGAAAATCTTGATGGGCTCCTGGGTCCCAGACAAGGTCAACCCACCATATCACTGACCCCTTGAAGTTCCCAGAGTTCACCAAGATTTTTACGCTTATTCATAGTTTGAGCCACAAAGAGACAAGAGGCTGCTGCTTATCCACTGAGGTCTTCTTAACAGTTCATTTTTGGCAAAGAAACTTTTTTTTTTTTTTGAGAAAAAGTGTTGATGACCCTTGCTATTGCTCTTTAAAACATTCTTTGCAGTTTCAAGTGGAGGATGTCTGTCAGCTGTTGTCTGTGATCACGTTTAATAAAGAATGGTGAAAATGCAGTGGCCTTATAAATATAAAGCAGTATTTTTAGGACATTGTATACTTTTCCCCTGAAACATAAATGATACTTTGGAAGAATTCAGAGTAGACTTTCTTGTTTAACAACACAACATGAGGTATTGAGTCATTTGTTTAGGTTTGAAGGAACATTTAAAGGTCATCTAGTCCAACTCAGTCCTGCAACACACCTGACACTCTTCAACTAGATCAAGCTGCTCATACTCTGTCCAACCTGATCACTTCTGGAATGAACAAAAGCAAAAAAAAGCAGTATTTGCGAAAATTTTCCTGAAGACTGCACCTCTTCAACTATTCCAATCCCCTGTAAAATATTATGTGTGGAAGAGTAAGCAATGAGTATTACATCAAATATTATAACTTGGCAAAATTCCATCTTGCCAGTGCCAACAGTCACCTGCTTTGAAGAAACAGACCTATCAAACCTAGAGCTATATCTACCTGTTGCTAGCCAGGAGACATAATGCTCTGTGGAGAGAAACGATGGGATAAGAGGTACACGCACTCTGCATTGCTCTAGAGCAGCAAATAATTTACTCATTCTTAGATTCTCAATCAGTCATTCAACTTCTTGAAGTGGGGAGTAGGTGTAACAGAAACTTTTGAAGTGAACTGACAGAGGAACTTTCTCTTTAGACTGTGAATCTCATGGAGCCTTGCCCGTGCCACTGTTTCTGAGATTAGGAGATGTTTGCTGGCAAAAAGAAATAAAGAATAGACTTCGCTACTATTCCTGTGGAATTGCGTGTTATTGTAATGGTATATTCTAGCTCACCCCTGGAAAGTGTATGGTTCATTCTAAGTCTGTACCCCCTGCAGTATCCTGTATCTGTAACCTCATTGGCTGTGCAATCTCACCGCGCCCTTCGAACCTCGGGGTTAAGAGTGCGAACGGGGAAGCCTCCGCTCTCTCTTCTGGCTCCCTTTCCCCTTGGCTCCTCTTCCCTGTGGGGGTCTCCGGACTCTCCCCCCTCCCCTCTCTCCCCTTCCCCCTCTCCCTCAGGGACCATGCTGCTTCCTGGAACCGAACTCTGAATAAACCCTCACTCCGTCAGGCCCCTACCGGGGTCTGATTCTCCTTGCCTGCCAGCACAAGAACACCCACGCCTCTAAGACCCCCGGGGGCTCCCGGGGAATCCTCCCCGGGGTCCCCCTCCAAAATATACACCGCAACATATTCCCACACGAACAGACGTAAGAAATGTGCCATTTGTTGCCCAGAGGAGACAAAGTCACAACTGTGGCCATAATGCAGCTGCCTGGAAGAGGGGATCTCAAACATACAGAGATGCTTCTTCACTTTTCAGTAATCAGGCTGACCCTGACTGGATGGCAGGTGCCCATCAAAGCCACTCTATCACTTCCCAACTTCTCAATTGAAAAGAGGAGAGAAAACAGAACCACGGGCTCATGTGTCAACAGAAGGGCAGGGGAAGATTACTCACTAATTACCATCAGAGATAAAACAGAATTGAATTGGGGAAATATGTTTAATTGATTGCGAATCAGTAAGATAAAGAAAAATAAACTCAAATTTTAAAACACCTTCCCCCATCCCTCTTCCTTCCTAAATTTAATTTCACTCCCTATTTTCCCCACCTCTTCCATTTCCTAAAAGCACAAAATGATGAGGAATGTGGGCTGGGGTCAGTTCTTCACACATCTTTACACTTCTCCCTCCTCACAGGAAGGACTCCTCTGAGTCCTTCACTGCCCCAGTGTAGGGTCCCTTGCAGAGGAGACTGTTTTTCACTAATGTCTCACATGCTACAGTTCATCATGAACTGTTCCAGCATGTGTTCTTTCCATGGGATGCAGTCCTTAAGGAATAGACTGCCCTAGCATAGTTCCACCACGCGGTCACAAGTTCTGCCAGCAAACCTGCTCCAGCATGGGCTCCTCTCTCCACAAGGCCACAGGTTCTTCCTGGAGCCTGTCCCACTGCAGATTTTCTGCAGGGTCATAGCCTCCTTCAGATATATCCACCTGCTCCAGCACAGATCTGCTATACTCTAGCACCAGAGTGAACCAGCACTGCTAAAGGGAAGGCATGTTCTGCATCCACACTGCACCTTTGTTCTCCTCAACCACACTTCTACCCGCAGGCTGACCACATGCCCAGCAGCACTACAGTAGTGGCTGAGATTATGAATCTGCTTTCTGTCTGTCCCAAAGACAATTTTGGTAGGATTTTAGAATGTGTCTGGGTTGTGGACCACCACAGAGTTCCTGGCATACACTTTCCTACTGCTGAAAAAAGCATCACATGTGTAAGTCTCTGATGACTGAATCCAGCTTTAGGAATAACTCTTGCCATAAAAATGAACTAGAAAGTATAGTTACATTTATTTTTCAATACTGCAACTTGTAAACGTCTCTCACATGTTGATCAATTTGTTTATCACTCTTTCACTCATGAAATTACATTCCCTTATGAACTGCCACTTTGCCCTTTACCCTGATTCGTAAAACATTATTATTGTGTGTGCCAGAGCTTAATATCCTTTTAATTCCTGGCCCTGAGTCCAGATGGTTGTTTTCCAGGAGTTATTCGGTTATGACCATAAATTTCCTTGACTCAAGGCATGTAATGGCCTTTAATTGACATTATTTTCCAGTAATTCTAATGGCATCCAAATATTTGTTTTAATTGAATTAAAAAAACAAAGAAAATTTGTCTCATTGTAATCTCATATGGTAATCTGCTACTTTCCCAATTTGATATATGGTATTATGACGGGAGGAAGTAGCCTTATGTAATTCCAAAACTGCAATATTATATGTGTTGTTGCAGTCAAAATAACTGCTGTCTTTCTAGTAATAGAAGTAATAGAATGGTGGAAAAAAGGTAAGATTTTTTCCATTAGAAACACTGACATTTCCTAATTATATTATGGGTGACTCATCATTAAAAGCCAAAGCATTCTTGAAAGATAGGTTATTTATTTTGCAGTGCAAGGTCCTACACCATGGGTCATGGCAATACCAGCCACAGCTACAGACTAGATGGAGAAGTGATTGAGAGCGGCTCTAAGGAAAAGGACTTGGGGTGACGGTCGATGAAAAACGCAGCGTGACCCAACGACATGCATTCACAGCCCAAAAAGGCAATGGGATCCTGGGCTGCATCCAAATTAGTGTGGACAGCAGGATGAGGGAGGGGATTCTGCCTCTCTGTGCTGCTCTGCTCTGCTCTGGTAACATCCCAGCTGGAACACTGCATCCAGCTCCTGGGGTCCTCAGTGTAAGTCCAGAGGAGGGCCATAAAGTTAATAAGAGTAGCAGAGCACCTCCCTCAGAAAGACAGGCTGAGAAATATGTATCTGTTCATCCTGGAGAAGGTCATGTAGACACCTCATGGCAACCTTCTGTTATCTCAAGCTCCTACACAGAACCTGGAGAGGGATTCTTCATAAAGTAGACTAGTGATAAAACAAGAAGTAATGAGTACAAACTGAAAGAGGGAAAATTTAAGTTAGACATAAGAAAGAAATTCTTTACTTTCTAAAGAGGAAGTGAAGGAGGAGATGAGACACTGGAACAGGTTGCTCAGGTTGTGGGTGTCCCAGCCTTGGCATTGTTCAAGGCCAGGTTGGATAAGGCCTGTAGCAAGCTGGTATATGGGAAGTGTCCATCCCCACCACAGCAGGAGTTAGGACTGGATGATCTTTAAGGTCGCTTTCAACCTTAACATTCCAACCTTAACATAAATAGTAAATCAAGTAAGTAAATATATTTTGTACGGCACAGCTGGTATAAAAATTATTTTCAAAGGGCAATAATATTACTTGACATAAAATTACAGAGAAAAGAAACAGACTTAAACCGTATTTTCCTGCAGAAAACTTTTCTTTATAGAAATGGAAGTAATTCTGTAACATGATTGCCTTTTCTAGCTAAGAACTGGACTTTGGTGAACTTGTCACACTTTATATACACCTTTATATAAAAGTATATATATAAAATCACACTTTTATATATACCTATCTGAATACCACACCTGGCTGGACAACAACCTTGCCTGGGAGACTGGTAAGAATGAGAAGGTGTAAATGTTAGTAGTATTCATTTGAAGTTTTCTTGTAATGGGTTGACCCTAGTTGGATGCCAGCCACCCACCAAAGCTGCTCACTCGCTCTGCTCTGCAGTTGGACAGGGAAGATAAAATATAACAAAGGGTTTATGAGATAAGGACTAGGAGACATCATTTATCGAATACTGTCACAAGCAAAACAGACTTGAATTACAGATGTTAATTGAATTTATTAGTAACAAAATTATAGGACGATAATGAGAAATAAAAAAATACCTTAGAAACACCTTCCCTCCCTCCCTCCTTCCCTCCCAGCCCTTATTCCTCCCACTCAGCAGCACAAGGAGACAGGAACTGGGTGTTTTGGTCAGTTCATCATATGCTTCTGCTGCTGCTCAGGGACAGGCATCTTTCTCCTGCTCCACTCTGGTGTCCCTCCCACAAAAGACAGCTCTCCATGAGCTTCTCCAATAAGCGTCCATCCCACAGGCAAACATTCTCCACAAACCACTGCAATGTGGGTCACTCTTCCATAGTCCTTTAGGCACAGCCTGCAACAACGTGGGTCTCCCACAGGATCACAAGTCCTGCCAGGAAACCTGCTCAGGCATGGGATCTTCCCTCCACTGGTCTGCAGGTCCTTGCCAGGACCCTGCTCCAGCATGGATATCCTACAGTTACAGCCTCCTCTCAGGCATCCACCTGCTCCAGCATGGGGCATCTCCACAGGGTGCAGGTGGATCTCTGTATCTTCATGGATTCCCATGGGGTGCAGGAGAACAGCGGCTTCACCATGGTCTGCACCATGGCTTGCAGGAGAATGTCAGCTCCAGTGTATGAAGCACCTTCTACCCTTCCATCTCCACTGACTTTGGTGCCTTTGGAATGGTTCCTCTAACATATCCTTACCCCTCTCTTCTCTGTCTACAATTACACCTGCCCAATAACTTTTTTCCTTCTTAAATACATTATCACAGAGGCATTACCACCATTTCTTATTGGCAAGGCCTTGGGCAGCAGTGGGTCTGTCTTGGAGACATGGGGCATTGGATCTGCCAGACACAGGGGAAACTTCCAGCAGCTTCCCACAGAAGTGACTGTACCTCCCCCACTACCAAATCTTGGCCACAAAACCCCAGTACAAAAACACTAACTCGTGAATCAAAACCAATACAAGTCTTCTCACATCTCCTACCTTAGAGGTCTAGTGACACACAGTCTCATGGTTTGCTTGGACCATTCTCAAGACACTCAGATTTGCTAAACTGATTATGAGCTCTTGTCTTTTTTGATGACAGGCTTTCTGGGTTACAATATCTTCTAGCATATGATCAGTTTCTAGGTGTGCTGCACCTCCACCCTTTCCCTCACTCTCTTCCTCTCCCCAAACCACCCATTCCTTCTGTCCCCTCACCCCCTCTCCTCCTCTTCCTCATTCTTTTTTTTTTTAATTAAAAAGTTATTTTTTCAGTAAGTCGACTGGAAATTGTGGGAAATAAGGTTTTCTACTAGGTGGTTTACTTGTCAAGCAGCATAAAGATGTGTTAGTAGGAAACCAATGAGAAATATTTTTGTATATGTGTCTTAATTACAATTATTTAGATCAAAACACCACTTATTATTATTATTATTATTATTATTATCATTATCATCATCATCATCATCATCATCATCATCATCATCAAATACTTTTTAGCAATTTCCCTCTTTCCATTCATATTTTTTTTCTTTCCTGCTTTCCAGTGTTCTGGAATACTTTTTCCAGATTATTTGGAGTACTTAACTGGAAGGAGATTACACAGATATCACATGTGCCTCTGGGGTTGAACCAAGGCCTGCTACCTCAGCCCTGTATCTGTAAATTGCAGCTACATTTTAGAAGACATGCATTCTTGTATTTCTCCTTTTAAGTATTTGTCCTATGGCTTGTTTTCTGTTAAGGTAAAAGTACATGGATTTTAACCATGTTACTACTCTTTTCATTAGTACGCTATGAATTATGTAACAGATGCGTGGCAAAATTATGACAGAAGGCAAAGCAAGTAGAAATGACAAAATTAACATCTGGTTAGCTAGGCAAGGAAATAACTGGCCTACTGTTAGAAGGTAAACTGAATTTTGCCAGAGTGGTTACAGCACAAAGAACTGACATTTTGGTTAATATTTAATGGCAACTTGTCCTTAGGTATAGTCTTATTTTGTCCCATCTGCTGCTTGTCAGCTGTAATAATGTCAAACAAGGCTCCTTCCAACGTCACACATCTCTCTGATTTGCAGTTCTTATGCTTGCCATATAATACAGAAATGCAAATGCAAATGACCTTTCATATTACTTGATTCTGCCAGCTGGAACATTTATATAGTACAGTGTAGCAGTTCTGCTCCTTGGTGAATGATGAAAATTTCTCAAGTATTTTCTTCTGTCCACCACTCTGTTCATGGACCAGAACACTTTTCCTTGCCTCTGTGATCCCATGTATTGAGAGGCTTTAGCTTGTGTGTCAACATGAGCTCAGCAGTGAGTGCCATAGTTGGTTAACAATTAGCTTGCTCGGGAAGGACAGACTGTCAGAAAAGCAGAGTGATAAATAGCCAGTGAAATCATCTCTGTCTTGTACAATGGGCAGATTTCCAGCTGCTTGAAAAAATGCAGTATGTGTGTTCATTCAGCTATTAACTTGAACTAGAATCATTAACTTCTAACATGAAAACTTGGCTGCCTTTTGTATTAGTCAAGTGTAAATTCATTGAAGGATTAATAATGAGTGAAAATACGACCTCGTTATATACATGTGAAATATTTACATTGCAGATTTTAAATTCTGAGTTATTTTCTTCAATGTTTTTAAAACCCATATTATTTTCATGAAAAAAATTCCACAAAATCATAGACAGTCATCTCACTGCAACCTACTTTCTGAATGCAAAAATAGACTTTTATAATACTTCACCACAAAGTCAATATGAGAGGAAAATATCAAGTACATTAAAGTGCATTAAACAAAATCACAGCAAATATTATGTAAGGTGGCTGTCACAGACACACCTGACCCCCAGCCATGCCTTTGTTCAGACAAAGGAGCAACAGGCCTCATGCCCTATGGTGAACTTGCATGCTGTTAAGCTTCTGTCTCATGTATAAAGGAGTGAAAATGCCTCATAAAAATATTTCCAGAGACGGTTTCAAAAACCCAAAAGTACAAGATAACTAAAACAGAACAAGATGGTACAGCTGAAATGAAGACATCTGTCTTGTCTTTATCACTGACGAGAAGCCAGCTACTTCCCTCTGTAAATATCACCATCAGGATGGGCCCAATTTGAGATCTCCCTGAACTGCAGCTGAACTGTATGCCAGGTGACTCCCCCTTTCAGCAGGGATGTCTCCTGAGATTTCAAATTCCCTACCTGAGACTAGGATAGTCTTTCTTAGCCAAGGTGGAGCGATCTCTTGCATTTGACAGATCCTGATTTATTGAAATAATGCTGATTAAATAGTAATGAAATGTTACTAATCCCTGTAGCTACCTATCATCATCATCATCATCATCATCCTCATTGTTATATAGGTTAATTTCATTGCACATAAACCCAACACTACGATTGGATTTAGCCCTTCCTAGGATTCCTAAGGAGTTTAGAAAGGAAGGTGGCCTGTTCTGAACCTTGTGACTTACAAGGTTTCCCTGATTCTTTGTGTTTCTGGTCTCTGTGTGACTTGTTCTAACTCATTCACTCATATTTTAGTAAAAAACTTATTTGCTTCCTGACAGATGTTCTACTCTAATACTGTATGCTTATTTTACCTTCAGCTCAACAGAGTTAAAAATGCTGAAGATGACTAGTACCAGCAAGCAGCCTGTACTTTGAACTGCTCAGTAAGTAGTCCTCAATGGCATGTGCTCTCACCTGATTTAAGTGATTTGCAGCTCTTTGAACCTTCAAAGGAAAAATACACTTGCAAATACAGGTTTGTAAAATGATGTCAAATCTCTAAAATCCTGTCAACATAATAATGCTCTGATTATCACAGAGAGTGTTCGTCTCTCCAACAAAACTCTGAGGAAGCTATAGGTGCTTCTTTTCTCCTTAGATTACCTCTGACAAGCAATGTAGTGTTATCCAAGTTGCATCAGCTTTCTGGGACAGCCAGATAGCTACTGACTTACCTACTAGCCAGATTTATTACTGAGAAGTGCTTCTCGATGCAATTCTAGCTTTTTTTTTTTTTTTTTTTGGTCATAATTCAGGTTTTAATAAACTGTATTTTCTACTTTTTTCTTTTGCACTTTTTAAATATCAGTTATTCATAATGTAAATAGCTGTCATGACCACGGAACTGTCTCTATCAGAGGGACAGAGAGAAATTAAACAGAAAATATGGGTGATTATCCACTGCAGCTGCAGAAGAACCATAAGCATTCAGTCCATACATTCTTGTGGGAAATAAACAAAGACCAAGATAAAAGCAACAGCCTTAACTTAATTTACAGGGAGATTAAACTAGTATAGAGTCATTCTTCCAATAGTAACAAACAAATTTTACAAAAAAAAATTATAGAAATTTTTAAGTGCTATAAAAGCCACTTCTTACTGGCTGTCACAGTAAAGAAGTGCTTCTCAATGAAATTATGTTGCTGTACATAAAAGGAAATTTAGAAGAAACTCAATTATGAGAAACACTGCGAGGATACAGTTTCAATATTATAATTATTGCTAAAAATATTTATATTCATCTTCACACATTTGAATCAGCTTTCTTCTCTGTTAGAACTAATTATTCTGGGATTGCATTTTAGTTTTTCTGGGGGTGAGTTAGAAGAGGTTTAGATATACTGACAAACTAACAGCATAGAACACCACAATTAATCCCATTAAACTTGTGTCTTAGAATGCTGGAGCATGACTAGATAACTAGAGGAAAGAAGATGAGGTAAAGTTTGGATATTTAGCTAATCAAGGGTAACAGTTAAACCCAATGTCTGTGTTAGTTCAGTCCTCATCTATACAGTATGAGCTAGTGTCCTCCAAATGCATTGCCATTGCCAACATTTCCTAGTACTGCAGTGTGTGTACCCCTTCTTAAATTATACAGAAAGAGATTTAATCTTCTGGTAACTGTGTTTGTGTTCAGGCTTTACTTTGGAAAACATACATAACTCACAAAATAGATATGCATATGATCAATAATCCCTGTCTTACACACGTTTTCTGGAAACTGAAAAGCTGTGTTTGTATTTATTCCTGTTTTTCCAATACTTATTTATTAAGCACTGGCAATGGGCTACCTTTAGGGACCACATACTGTGCCAAAGGATTTAAAACCAAGTGCAATTTTAACACAGGCAAGCTTTTATTAAAATCAAAGTGATTTTTTTTGTGAGAAAGCTGCCTATTTTAATCACTCTTTAAAAGTTCTACAAAATTTAGTAGGTCTATTGTCTATTCCATGACAGGATAACTACCTCTGTTCCTTGATATAAAACCTGTCTCAAGAGAGATGTAGTCAAAAGACATAAGCAGAACTTTTTACAAATTAGAACCATAATGGACTGGAACGTTGTTTTGCAGAAAAACAAACTCACCTTACTCCTGTGACCTTACGAATTTTCACAAGTCACTGGTAAGGAAGATGCAGCTTCTCCTCATGCACAGCCTTAGAAGTCAGAATAAGAAAAAGTCACTACTCACTAGTGTGGTTACATATTTTAAAGTCAGGATTTACCTTATCTACTGTCTTCTGGTAGAGGTGCTTGACTAAAGCTGACCCAGATCAGGCACTGATTGACATGTCTTTATTTAGTTGTCTGTAAGCCTCTGGAGAACCATGGACTGTGGCTATAAACCAATGGGATTGTGTCAGATGCCATCATTAGAAGCATCAGACAGCTGAGCAAAAATCTCAACAGCCTCGGCTGCTGAATCCAGGCTGAAAATGACGATATGATGTCTGATATATATAATCTAAGTGAGAAAGGATATAAGTGTTTCTCTTTTTTAATGGTGGTTGTGATTTGGGTATAGTGTTCCCTCAGAAAGAAACTCCTGGGGCAAATAGTCAAACTTGGTGAACCAGGCAACAGCAAAGTTACACATGTAAACTGGCAGGAATCTTGAGAAGTTTTCCCTGTTTCAAAACTGGCCACTATGTTTGGAAAGAGCATGTGCTGTAAAAACCAAAAAGGGCTGTGAAGACATTAGAGTGCTGTCATGATACAATAATGTAAATATTGGCCTGGAGATATATAGCTTAAGAGTAGAAAAGTGAGTAGAGTTTTTTTTTCCTTTTCCTATTTTCTTCCAATTATTTTTTTTGACTTTTATAGTTTTGGTAACAGAAAAAATGAATGTGGTATTGCTAAAAGCTTTTGGATACAGGCTGAACTGACTCAACTGGAAGGATGTAGGACTGAGAAAATAGACTTAATAGATATTTATTAGATTTCTTTATAGGTGCTTCCCGAACTTGCTACAGAGAATTAGTCCAGTAGAAAACATATGATAATGGGTCAGAGGATTTAATTTTACTTTTGGTTCTGTCAGTGAGCTGCTATCTGACTTTAAATCAAATTATTTCTTCAATTTTTCTCACTCCAAATTCTCTCATCTCCTTCTGTTAAGATTTTACACTTCACTGAAACTTTCTATTGAAAGCTTTCTTTGCAACAGTGGTCTAAATTGGAGTCTCCTTTCAGTAAGTCTCCTCTCAGTGAAAGTCTGAAAAATTCTCCAGAATAAAGAGAGAAGAGTGTCCTGGTTTCATCTCTTTTCATTCACAGCAAATCCTTAATTTGGTTTCTCCCACAGCTGAAACTGTGTTTCTTTACTTTGTTATTTTAGAGTTTCCAAAATGGTTAAGGCACTAACAAGTGAAATAAATGGTGTAAAATATCATATCCTGTTTTCTCCATTTTGATATCCCCCCGATCAGTGAGCAACATGTAAAAGCACAAGAAGACAGGAGGCTCATTTAAGAAACTATAGCACAGCATTCTAGAGGGAGTTTATTGGTATGCTGCTTTAAAGGCATTTAGCCAACAAAACATCCTATACAAGCCATTCAAGTTGGTCAGTAGTCACAATACTTTGATTATTACTTCTAAGATTGTTAAAATTATTAAATTGACACTTTGGGTGGAAAAAAAATTAGTTTATTTCTGAGAAAGCAGACTCCCAGGAAGAATGCAGCTGCCTTACACAATGGAAAGCTAAGACTGTGTAGTTAGGTTTCCACAGGGACTTGTAAGAATATTACAAGACTTGGATGATCAACTTGAAACATACCTTGGCCCTAGCCCTTAACCCTACATCCCTGTCTGGGGCTTCTGGAAGCTGAGACATTATGATTTCTCAACTGATCACATCATTATCTCTAGCTGTTTTTTACATCATTATATATAGTTCATTTTTCATATTCGTTTTGGCTAAATGCATTACTTCTCTGAGGCCTTGTTTTAGCCCCAGTCAACACAGAAACAGTGTTCTTTAGATGCTTTCCAAGTTCATCTGCCTTTAGCTTGGGTGGAAATTACCAGCATTGGGTGGAAAGAGGTAAGAATCAGCTATTTTTCGGTGGCTACATGTGACTACAGTCCCTCTGCTTTCTTGGAGAAGTGCTTTGCCACTTGAAAGTGAAAGCAGGTAACTAATGTAAACCCTTACAACTAGTTATTATATCTAGAAGTCATTTGCATGCCCCAGAGAAAACAAATTGATTAAAAAAGTGGGGAGATGCTCCCTGAGAGTATCTTCCATTTCCTACAAAGGTCAGGGTCCCAGATTATGAGAAAAACTACTGTATACAGTGAGATTTTTCTTTACATTTAATAAGCTGAAAATGCTACAACAAATTAAATTCTGCTAATACCCCTAATACTTATCTGTGAAAGAACTAGAAAATACTTTATTCAGTGCCTATACAAATTGGCTTGTTTGGGAGCTGTTCTTTCTGCATGACCACTGCTACCTTGGTCTAGCAATTCTTCCAAAATGAGAGGGCTGTTATTGGCAAAGGCCAGCTATGGTTGTTAGGTAAGTTACCTTAATTTTCTGTACTTGTTTTGTTTCATTATATACTCCATGTTTTCCTCATGTTATTTTGCACAAAATAACTGCAGAATGATGTATTTTAAGATGATGAACTCGGTTTCAGAAGAAAATACTTTCACAGACAATAGTATGCCTGGCTAGTCTGAAGACGTAGAGAAAAGACATCAAGCATGAGATAAAATTACAATGGTGTGATGAACTACTGCTGGAATCGCTGAGTACAGTATGAATGACTGCATGCAGACACACAGTCTGATGAAAAAAAATTATTATATGAATCTAGTCTGAAGGTAGGTGGTTACTCTACTCTGACATTTCTGATTGAATTGCTTTACTACTGGTGAATTTTTCCCATCCGTCTTCTTTCCAACAAACTAATAAGGAATTTTTACTAAATATGTTATGCAGGACTGAAAGGAGAGAAACTGGAATGACTGCTTATCTGAAAATGGTAGTGGGGTTTATGTAAAAATGAATTTAGGAATGTTAAAAACAATTTTGTGCCTACAGAAAAGAAAACAAACAAAAATTCCCAAAACAAACAAAAAGCCCCCCAAACCTCAACCCAACCAAGCAAAAAACCAAACCAAACCAAACCAAACCAAACCAAACCTAACCAAAACAAAAAAAGCCAATGAAACAAAAAATCTGTAAACCAAACAACAAAAAAATCAAAACAAAAAAGAACCCCAAAACAAAATCAACAAGACAAAATTTTATATTGTTTGGTTGCTAGTAGTGAGGACACTTACCTAAGGCTTTGTAATTGAGACTACAGTTCTCACTTTACCTGACCTAGAGGTGACAATTGCTCAGGCCTGCAGAATCACACCATCTGTCTCACAGTGACCTTAGCAACTCATCTGTTAGGGAGAAGCATTAACATGGTCTCAGCCATAATATGTACTGTATATAAGACTGAGAGTTAGTATGTTTACTACAGAGATGTAAAATCAAGTCCTTTCTATCTTCAAGTTCACTCCAACATTTCAGGATATATAACTGATCTTCACTATATGTCAGTAACATCTTGATGGGTCAGATGACTCTTTAGATTCAGGATGAGCTACTTGTTTGTGAGTATTTTACAGGCATATGATAAGTCAGAGAACATGGCTGATACAAATTCTGTAATTCTCTGTCTCCAGTCATCTTGCTCCCCAGTTTCTGCTCCTAGTGATATGACAGAAAGAAGAACAGAGGTGGCGACCCTAATCTGAACAGAACAAATCATTGGTGCCTCTTATTCAGCATAGGCATGGATTGCCTTCAGGCTGAGTTAAATATCCAATGCAGACATATTCTAAGACACCTGCATTTTAGAAGACCACTGTGGCTCCCAAGTTACAGTATTCTAATTAATTAGATTAATTTCTCTTTACATCTATCTAGGAATTCCACACCTGATGTCAAAACACTTTGCCAACTAACATTTTATTGCTAACAATGCAGTTATGGGGTAAAATTGCAGTTTGGCAAGCAATACTTCTCTAAACTGTATCCTGCACTCTAAAAGCTCTCAGCAGTTTCCAGGAAGTGCCTGAGTTTTCCTTGAATATTTTGCTATTTATCACTCCCAGTATTTCCAAGCATAAATGTACAACACATATGCCAGTGTATCTCCAAATTTTTAGCAGCTGAAGCCTACATTTGTTCTGTGGCTTAAATACATTGTCCATGGGAAGAAATATACAAAATAACTGGATCTCAAAAGTAGTTAGGCAAGTAGGAATATTTCAATATTATCAGGCATATGACACCTTAAATTTGTTCTAAGAATATTGTACTTTTGGCCTGTTATTCATCAGTCAACATTTGAAAGGGGGATATGAAAAAACCCTGATGTGACATCATCTCATCTTGCTGGTATAACCTCAGGATTTTGTAGATTTTTTAGGTTTTTCCCTCTAACTGCGTGCTGGTATCTTGTCACAACTGAAGAAAATGTTCTTTTCCTTAGCTTGGCACCTTTTGTTTTGTAAGATGGTATTTTCTGGTGCTCATAGCAACATAGCAATTGAAGCAAAATTAAATAAAGCTAAGTATATTCAAATCTCAAATAAATACTTTGTAAAACCAACTAACGTCACACTTAAAGAGTATGTGTGTAAAACCATCTCATCATACACAGAGAGTTTAGATCTTTCATGTGCCTAGGAACTTTTTGTCTTTCTACTTGATTTCTTTTCCACTTGGATTTGTAAGAAGTTAAGCACCTGCATTTGCAAGGCTCTTTTGAAGGGGAATCTGAATGCAAGAAAGTTCCTTTGCAGAAGACTCCAGTGTCTCCCAAGGAATTTAGTCCAAATGCTTAATGCAGCTCAGGTGCCACATTAGTGCCATAAAGCTGACTGTCTTGGGGAGGCAGTATGCTCTCGCTGCTTCCCAGACCCAGCCTGGCTTATTTATGATCAGCTCAGATTTCGCCTCATGTGGGTGTGCCCAGAAACCTTTGCCATAGAAAGAGATGGTGTGAGGCAATGCTATTATTAGATACCAGCGTCCTTCAGGCACACACTCATCTCACATATTTTGTTGTTAAATATGGAAGTGACATCTTGTCTACTGCCTATGGAGATTTTTTTCTCTTAATAGCCTTCTCATATTAATGTGACTGGTTTTGTTTGCAGTTTGTCTTTTCATTTGGCAGTTCTAAAGCATTATCCATGCTTGAAATACACTGCTGTGAATCAGAACTAAGTGATTCAAGGCAGTTGTTGGATGTTCAGTGGACTATCTCTGACATTGTTATGTGCTGATTATATTGCATATTCTTAGTATTATATACCTTCACAGAACACTGATGTTTCAAAATGCATGCTCTGCATTCCAGACAGACATCCTATCAAGCACTAGTCTGTTCTAATACTGTGTGCATCTCCTGGTATTTGTGAGGGTTTTGTAAGATTGCCCCCAGACATGAAAAGTACTTGGAAAGTTTCACCTACAGAATACTCTTACAAGACTTCTTATAGCTTCTACACAGTTCTCTTCCTTCAAGACACTGATATTTTTCCAAGGTATTACTGGTGAGTGCTAAACTTCTCAGAACAGCAAGCACAAATAGGCTGCTGCACAAACAATCCTAGTCATGTGAATTCCTCAGAAACAGGACTGCAAGACTCTTGGATGTTATTCACAACCATCTGTTTTATTTTCAATAGATATGCCCTTCCTAAGACTGCTGAAGTACCTATAAACACTATTTGGTTTACTGTTGTTGCTGTGTCACTGTGTTGCTGCGTGGATGACACAGGACTAGTGTGAAAAGTCCAAAGTTGTAGGCTTCAAGTGAGCTGGTCTCCATATACCATTCTTAGGAGCTTGGTCCAAGGTTTTCTGCCTAGGTTTCCTATATTATTGAGGTTAATGAAGTGGGTGGAGAGAGTAGGATTGAAAGAATGGCATTTTAATTATGATAGGGACTGATAAGTGCAGACATGCTGTGGGTATTTTGGAAAACAAGCTAGGATGTTGCAACATCAGCCTAGTAATTGCATAAGCATACTCGCAATTCGTTCTAGAGAATGATTGCCTTGCCTTGCCTTGCCTTCCTCTGAGTTGGAAATATGAATGCAATGGAGTATCCTAGTTCACTAAATTATGATAATTAAAACTACTGTGAAATGCAGAGCTCTGTTTCTCCTCTCTCTGGCTGGCAACTGTGCTGCAGACATGTTATTGCATCATAGTTGTCATTATTCTACACTTTCATAGAAGTCAGCTGATTGAGAACTGAACATATTATTTCAACTAGTGTGCAGGTATTATGTTTTATTTCCATGGTTTCATTTTCAGGAAAGACAGTAATTTTTTTCACTTTCTCATACCAGTCTGTGAGAAAGCTAGTCATCAGTCTGGAAATTATGGAGTTAAATAATTAGCTTTAGTAATTAATTGTAAAGCTACTAAAGGCCAATAGAGCTACGTCAATCTACCCATTCATATCAGCAGTGTGACCCATTAACACTATAGCATACACACAGTCTTCAGAACTGGGGTTTGTCTAAAACATTTTCAAAAATTGATGTATTTAAAATATTGCATAAAGGAATAAAAGTAGACAGGACTAGTAAACCCTGAGTCCTTAGGCTAACATGTAATATTATTTGATTCTTAAATAAGTTATGCTCTAGTTCTTTCTTGTGTTTTTTTTCCTCCGCGACAATATCTCGTTTTATTGTATGACTCAGTCTCGAAGGAATTACTACAGTGAAAGGTGTCAAGAAAATAAAGGGAGCACCAGCCACTTTCTAGGAGCATGATAACTTCAGATAAATCCCCTCAGGAAAGCTGAACTACAAAATTACTTGGTTTTTTTTAGTTCAACAGCTTGTCAATACTTGAAAGGTATCCCAGATAAAATGTCATTTTTCAGTATGTCTATGTCAGTTACTATGTCTTATGCCCAGTAACTGTTTTGTACATAATTGGTGCTTTCATTACTGGCAATTATTCACTGCATTTAGAGCCAGAAGTGGGAAAACTATGAATTTATAATCCACACCAAGTTTTGCTAACTGATGGTGGTACCTGTCCAGAAAATGATGTTGCTTTTCAGCTATTTGGATTATCTATCAGTTCACGTCTATATCATCTACTGGGTAAAAGTTAGCCTGACCAAATGGCCAGTTGATTTTAAATTAATGTTTTTGTACACCACCCAGAACTATCTTTCCCATCTGCCATCAGCTGCAAATTTCACATACCTGTGTGCGTGATCATATTTCTTAACCATGAGTATTCACACCACTGTTCTGTGACTCAGACTGCATTTACTTTCTCTGCAGAAATCTCGCTAATATATTGCCGCTCTAATAAGAAGAATCACATGAAATCAGTATTTCATAATGTGGTTGTGGACTACATGTATGAACAAAGACTCCTCAAAGGACAGATGTAGACTACAATTTTAATATCTGCAACAATTCTATAACTAGTTTCTCACAATAGCATATAACTAGCATCAAGCAGCAGCACAAAAGCCCCAATAAGTTCAATCTAACACTTAGAATGGATAACAGGAATAAAAAAATGATAAAAGCATTATTATTTAAGCATTAGCATTTAGCATTAAAGCATTACCATTTAAGCATTATTCCTTAAAAGAAAGAAAACAAAAGGATTGTATTAATACCTGAAATTGTTTTCAATGTTTATTTAAAAACTTTGTCAAGTAATTACAATGTTTGATCAGAAGCAAAGATATGTCTCTTCAACACAGTGTTATCAAGTCATTTGTTACCTGCCTTTCTCAAAGATTTGTTTTTAAAGGAACACTGACAACATATGGATAGATTTTCAGTGAAATAAATAGACCACTAAAAAATTTAACACAGGCAAGTGGAGAGAACTGTAGTTTCTGAATATATAATTGAATTAGAACTCAAACACATTAGCCAGACTTTATGCTTCCTTGCTGTCTTGAGATGCTACAAATAAGAGTACTGTGGCTTAGTAGATACCACTGGCACGTGCACCTTGTTTAGCATAAGGTATGTTTTCTGTCCTTTAACATATCCTATCTGACTGAAGTCCACATTTTAGTTGCAAGTAAAAGCTCTACAGTTTAATTTAAATAATCTATCGAAATAATTTAAGACTATGAGAGAGCACCACTAAAGTACATTATTTTGCTGCAGAAGTATTAGTCACTCTGTTTTCACACTATTTTCTTTCATAATTGTTTTAAAGGGTGCAAGGGGTTTTGGACTTGTTGTCCTGTGCAAATAGAATCCAACTAGGGGTGTCAACACTGGACACCTCAGGGAAGTATGTGTTACACTGAACATTCCACTAACCTTGTGCTTACTTTTGCGCTATGGAAGACTGAGAACACATCTAACAGTTTAGTAGCTTATGGTAAGCATGTTCACAGAACTCAGCACATCAGGAGCAAAGTTACTTTGTATGGTTCATATATCTCATATACAATACTTGCATCACTCACATCACTTAACTTTGTAGTACTAGATAAAGGTTAACAAATACATTAATAAAAACACATTAAATGAATAGTGCTAGTTTTTCACTGCACCTGATAAGTGGCTGATAATTTCAAATTATAGTTCTTCAGCAGCTCTCTAGTTTGAAAAGGAGAAAGTAATACTATTCAGTTGCTTAATGAGGTACTTCAGAGATGAGTTGTAAGCACAGACAACTTCTTAAATTCCAGTGTTATTCTGGCTACAAAAAATGGCATACTTACGCTTGTATCTTATTCATTAAGTATCCTGTTTGTATCTCATTCATGAAGCCCGGTTATTGAAGCTCTCAAAATCCATAACCATTGTTGCTTTACTACTGTTGATGTCAGTGGTGATTTCAAGACAAAGTCTTGTCAATACTAAGTGCTCTCAAAAAGGTCACTGTGGATTTAATCTGGGCAGACTTCCTACTTTATAAAACTTCTGTCTTAGTGAATCAATTTATTACCTTTTTTTTTTTCCTCAGTATTTAAGAATGTAATTTTCAATGCTACATAGCTTCAATTTATGGTGAATAAGAGGAAGTGACTGCTTCCTGAGCTGAGCTGAGCTGAGCTGAGAATGGAATCATTGTAAAGAGAGACAAATCTTGGGATGATCTATGAATCAGCTGGAAAACAGAACCCTAAGGGGCAGACTGGCATAGTTTATTACTGGAAGCAGAGAATTCTGAGCTGAGGTTGCTTAGCTGCATGTTTATGAGCCCTCTTGTTGCTGTTGCTATTGTGATCCGGATACTTTGCAGATTCTGATAAAACTCAGTAACCCAAAATTAAATTATCCACTATTTTGGTGAACTAGTTTTCTGCTGGTTTAGGCAACTGAAGAGCTGAAATCAGCCTTTGGAGCAATATAACAAGGATTAGAGTTGGTGTAAGGTAGGCAGTGAAACATGAGTCAAGAAAGGAGCAGGGAAAAGGACACTGCCATTTTAGAAAGTGGCAAGCTGTTGGATCCGCCTAAATTCTCACAATTAACTGTATCCTAATTTCTCCTATGGAAAAAGCAACTTTTGAATCATGCCAAATAGTATTCCGGCCACAAAAACTGGCAAATTACTTCTGTGCTACATGGTGGATATATTTATAGTACATGATAGTTTCTAGCTAGTACATGCTTTTTTAAAGAAATTAAACACTAGATGTAGGTCTTTAGACTTGAGATATAAACATACTAGCAATATTCCAAGAGAAAGAGAAAAATACACTTACTTAATTTTAGGTTTAATTTTAGGACCTTAAAATTCTTACAGTAGCTTATTTATTTTTCTAAATTAAACCAAATGAGCAAAGAAGAAAAGCATTTATGGCAAAGTGACTATACTACAATAAAATTTTCCAGTGTTCTAACCCTGTTGTTTTTTTTTATCTTAAAACTGTAATCTAGCCAAAGTCTCATGTGCCACAGGTGTTTATTCCTACCTGACTATTGGGAATGGGACTGCAACTGGGGCTGGGCACCATGTCAAATCCTTTTTCTAAGCCACAGAGAATAAAAAGCTTTCCGGACTCTAAGAAAATACGCAGTGGTCTTAATGTTTCTGAAAGAGACATGGTGAAAGGCAAGGCAACAGTGTGACCTTAGCAACAATCCATTAAAAAGAGGAACGTATATCTAGAAAGATGGGTTGTAGACTACACAAAGCAGACAGCAATGACACTTCTGTGGAAGCAGCTGCTTCTCCTAGCAAGAATCTGCAAGCAGTTAAGATATGCAAAACCAACCATGCCTCATTTAGCTTCACCATTCACAAAATTCACAAAATTATTTACTTTAATTATTTAACTGGTTACACCTGTAGAAAGAGATAGACACATAGATAAGGATATTTATTTTGCAAACAGAGTGCTATGAATTGCTTGGGACAGTACTCTGTGAAAAAAGTGGTTACAAGTGGCTGTAGTTCCTGCTGGCAGGGGATGAGGGTGTCAGATTTGTTCAGAGCGGTGTGCACACCAAAGAAACAATTTTGGCTTTAAACAAAAACCCTCACATTCAGGAAGAAGTTAACATTTCAATCAGTAGTGTTAACCACTTCAGTCAATGAATAAAAATAACTTCCTTATTCCTTATCTCTCAGCTCAAGCTTTAGGCACAAGTATTTGTTGGGACAATTTTTTTCATTTTGTTATAAGGTTGTCAGCCAAATGATTCACCAATTCCACACCTGAGTCTGGGCTGCTTCTGACATGTTTTAGCAAGACTGATGAACCCTTGCCTTCCAGCCCCTGGAGGCCTAGCAACTTCTCAACTATAAAGCTTCACTGTTTGTAGCTTCTTATGTGCAGATTGAAAACAATTGAAGATTTTCCACTGGGTCAAAAGCACTTAAGTGTACTGTTCATGAAATCTCTGTGCCTTTCATAAGAAAAATAAACCGGAAAAAGACAGTCTGAGTCATGTCTCCAGGTGTCTAAAAGCTGGAAGATATAAAGCATTCTTTAGAGATGGTTTGTCTTCAATGTTAAAAAAGGTATAGGGTTGCTGGCAAACAGACTTTAACCCATGAAAAGCAAAGATATTACTGAATGGATAACAAACTATGGCACAACACAGGTTATTGCAGATGTTCTAAGGATATATTTAGGGCTTTGAGCAATCACAGAAATGTTTTATTCTGCATCTTAAAAAAAAGGAGAGAGATTTTGGTAAAAGCTGACTTAAAATCTGAAAAAAGAAACTATTTAAAATTCTTAATTTCTACAAATCACTCACAAGCTATAAATAAAGCTGCATTTATTTTATAGTGGAAGGGACTAGTAACTTTTAGGCCTTTTTTTTAAATTATATTGTAGAAATTCTAGCTTTTTACCAACATGAGAAAGATGGACCTTCAAATCCATTCGATTTTTTTTCTAAATGATGTTATACAAAATTACAGTGAAATCCCTATTCTTCTACTATAGTATAAACAGTGCTACTGTGAAATAAGCTCTATACCTGACTTATTCTGTATGACTAATTCCTACTGTATCATCTTAAAACTTGATGTTAATAGGAAAACTGAGATATGGAAATCTCTGTTCATATAATAGAGCATGATCTTATTTTAGCTTTTTAGCTTCTTTAAGATGTATTATACTAATTAAGAATTTTTGATTGGTAGAAATAGAGAATGGTGAAAGCAAGCGATGACATGCTCAAAAAACCATCCAGGCCTTTCTGCAGCCTCTGTATGACACTGTGTAGAATCCCAGCAAAGTTAGCTACATAGGTATTGTTTCTTTAATATATTGAAATATAGGCTAGACATGGTTAGTGCTTTGAAAAGAAAGCTCTAGAGACCTGCCATCGTACTAAAATAAATGATTTAATGATTCAATCATTTAAAGAAGTTTTTCTGTTGAGGATGGGCTGTTGTGATATGTTAAGGGGTGTCTGGGAATATGTAAATGGTTATTAAAACTCACTTAGCTCTGTGCCAGCATTAGGGCCAGTGTTACACGCCAAGGACTTAGCATGAAATGACTTTGACCTAGATTGTGCTACAAGATTCTCACCATTACTAAGTCTGTGAAACATGATCATCTGTGAAAAAGTGCACTTCTAGGTTTATGAATCACAGAGAAGAGCTACAGAGCTGCACGAGCACCTGGGCTCTTGTGGACTCCTGGCCCTTGATCCCTTTCTTTGCCCAAAGGACAATTAACCTCAGATTTTTTAATTTTTAAAGTGAGTATGGGGCATTACATTTGTGTTCTTTGGGAGTAATCGATTTCTATTTTCTCCTTTCCCAAAAATCAGCATTTAAAAATCAGTGTTAAGAAAAAAAGGCAGTCAATCAAATGATGGCAGAACCATAGCTGTGAGGGAGCAGAGGAAAGGCAAGTCAATAATGAGGCTGAGTACTGAACACATATAATTTTTATATGTTCCTTTTCCAGGTTAACTATAGATGGCCTGGTCACCTTGATCAACATCAGGAAAATTTTGTCCCAAATTGATAGTATGCAACATATCTTACACAACTCCTTTGACATCTCTGCATAGAATCCCTCCTCAGTGCCAAGAGGATTGCAGTGGCATTAAGTTCGCCTTCAATCTTATGGCTCTTTGTTGATGTTCAGACATAATTACAAGCTTTTGCCTCTTGTGTCCCAACTCCTCTGGGGGTACTGGGGGTACAGGGGCTGGCAGCAGGTGTTACTGTCATTATCAATACTTCATTATAGGTATTAATACATATTGCAATAAACACAGCAGTACAAGATGTTACGTACGTATTAAATATTACATAGGTTAAGATGATACAATACTAAGTGTTTTACTAGCAAACATGTACACAATATCCACAGAAGTAAAAAGTGACCTGAAAACCAAATCATGGGCAGTCCTCTTTCCTCAAGCAGGAGAGACCCAGGGCTTTCAAAAGTTCTCAAGTTGCCATGATCCCACTTCCCATGTGTGCCAAGTTGAAAACCCATAAACACAGCATCTGTAGCATTTTTTAGTTCTTGAATTTGTTCTTGAAAATGTTAATAGTTCTCTACTTTTCCCACAGCAGCCACTTCTAATGATGTCAATACTTTCAATTCTGTCATGTTTCATTATGACATCCACTCTGGATGCCTGATTCTCTTTCACAAATACCAGGTCCGGTTTGTATAATTCATTGTTTTGATCTCCTGTGTTCCTGGAACATTATCCAGTCTTTCTTTGTAGCACAATTTGATCACATTTCACACAGTCGGTTGTGCCTTTTGATTCTTGCGTCTTGCACAGCCGAACACTACCGGATAAAGGAATTATTTATTTGTTTAACTGAAAAGTAAGGTTAAGTTGCGACGGAAAGGGCAAGGCAGGGAGATGCAGGCAAAGCCGGCCCGATGGCACCGCCACGGCCTGCGCGGCCGCGTCCCCCGACCCGGAGTGGCGGCCCCGGGCTCGACACATTCCACCACTCGTTCCCTCGGGGTCCGGAACCCGCCCCGGCATCCCCGGCGTGAGGCGGGCCCATGCCGGGAGGAGGCGGTGCTGCGAGGCCCAGCCAGGGGCGAGGAGGCAGCGGGCGCTGAAGCAGCGGCGGGCGGTGGTTGGCAGGCGCTGCCTCTCCTGAAAAAGCCGCCGAGCGGGGCGGGAGCCGCGGGCTGATATCACTGCGGCCCCGGCGGGGCGGTGCTGGCTGTGGGCAGGGACTGAGCTCGTCCTGGGAGCATGCGGCGGCAGGAGGAGGAGGAGTGAAGCGCTGTGGTAGCGCCTCCGCTGAGAGCGGACTCCGGGAGGAAGATGGAGCCGTTTCCCAGCGGTGAGTACCCGGGCGGCCGCCGGAGCCCGGGACGGGGCCGCGGGGCCTCCCGGCCGAGCCGCATCCAGCGGGAGCTGCTTGCCCAGAGGAAAACGAGAGGCTGCGTAGTCGTGCTGCCGCCCTG
>VXBR01001465.1:538145-572621 GCA_013400215.1 Cisticola juncidis
TCCTTCCCCCGGAGCAAAAGGAGAAATAAAATACAGAAGTGTCAGCGGTGTACGAAATAGTGTTTCAGGGTGTTCATGAAAGCCAGAAAGCTTTCAGAGCAGCCCATGCATTGACAGAAGTGCTTGAAATACCGACGTGGTTGCATATGTATAGAAATAAGCACACGGGAGCGTTGCTGGCATCGTGATACAGCAGTGTGTGTGCATCCTGTGCTTGTGCCTGAAATGAAGCCATGAAAAGTCCGTGGTGCTTCTGCTCTACTAATAGTAACACATTCTGCCCGTCCACGACAGAGAAGGAAATGAAGCTCTCAGATCAAACTGAAACTGAAGTGTGTTTGTTAGATTCACGACCATGGCCAAATATGGAGTTAGGCAATGTGTAAAACAGCCTTCCTGCTCAAAACGCAGCACGTTTGTTACAGGTGTCATTTGGTCTGTTAAATAACAAGCATCTTGAATAGCGATCGAGAAAATACCAAGTCGTTTGCTGCATCATATTTTAACTCCTCAGTGACCTGCCAAGTCAGAATATGAAACTTATGTCAAAGTCAGAAAAGACCCCATACAGTAAATCCCTAATTTTCTGTCTCATGGCAAGGGGGTTGGAATTAGATAACCTTTAAGGTTCCTTCTAATCCATTCTTATGGTTCTATGAACCATGCTTTGAATCTATAAATATGTCTTCATTGCCTTGCATTTCCCTTTTTTCAAACACATGAAATATCCCCTTGTCAGTCGATGATGCTGTTTAGAATCTGAAAGAAACTGAAGGTTATAAAATCTGGGCATATTTTGGTGGCATAACTAGCAAGAAAGACCTTCTCCCTCTTTTTTTTTTTTTTCTTCCTCTTTTTTTTCCTCTTTGTATTGTCATGTTAAAATCACAGTTTGTACAAGCAGTTGATGTTTTGGTTCTGTAGTTAATCCTGGTCTTAGTAGAAGGTCTTTCAACTACAGCCTATTTCAGTCACAGGGTTATATTCTTCATGCTTGTATATATCTTAAAAAGAGCTTGTCTTTAATAGTAAGGCAGTTTGGGTGAGAATTTTATTTTGAAATCATCTTGCTAAGGCTATTCCCTTTGGAAGAGATGAAATGTTTTAAAGGTCTCTTGGACATAATACTGTCGCCGCACTGTGCAACAAAACATTTAAAAAATTCTGTTCCTTGCAACTGGAAGAAACGGGCCTGTGGGCTTAAGCATGTAGCTTAAGGTACTGAAAGCAATGTTCTTTCACTGAGCTTCCTAATTTTGTTCCCTGAAATTAAAAACCTGCAGATGATGGTAAGCCTGGAAGCAAATTTGGTGCTGAAGTTAGCAAGTTTCTTCCTAAAAGCTGGGTCTGCTGAAATGGACACCACAAAGAATATGCAAATATTAGAACAAAGATGTTACTCCTTATTTCTGATAATCTTGAGGCATGTTTGGTGCTCAACAGCAGCTTCAAAAATCTAAAGTGAAGGGGGTGCTTACATTATTGGCTTTTTGAATAGAATTTTCATACCTGGTGTCTTGAACCTTTTGTGGGCATCAAATTTTTCAAATAACCTGGGGTTTTGTTTTGTCTTATACAATAGTTATGAGTTCTATTTGTGGGTCTATGCTGACTTCCTGTGCTGTTTAAATTCAGAAGAAACGATGCCTATCACAGGAAACACACAATATTATACTTGTATATCTCTCAGTTCTTTGGGGCTTTTAACCTTGTGAAACAAGGAAGAGGGAATACAGTGGATTAAGATCTTGCAAAAGTTTTTTAGTTGGGTTCAGAACTCTGATGCCCATTGGGCAAACTAGCAATGAGACAATTTCTTGATTTACTTTATGGAAGTAGAACTGTCAGAATGAGTATGTATCTTAAAATAGACTTTAAGGCGGCGAATGCCCTAAAGTGGATATAAATTCTGTGTTTTCTTGGTTAGTATTGAGTGGAGTTTTTTTTTCGTTTCCTTAAATAAAAGGAAAAAAGAAAAAAGAAAAAAAACCCCACAAACAAACAAACAAAAATCCAAAAACCCCCCACCAAACCAAAAAAACCCCACCAGCTATAATGCATTTCAAAAGTCAAAGAAACCCTTATCATTTCCTTGAAATCCTAGTGGTTATCACTGTTTGAATAGCTTCTTCAGTGGAAATGCTCAGATGAACTATATAAACTTAAATATTCTTTTTTTTTAATTCACCCCTCACCTCTGTACTGTAAACTTGGTTTTGGACCTCTTTGAAGAGATCTCAACTGTGTCTTTTCCTCTGTCTAGGAACTGAGGTGGAGATAATATATGAGATCTGTAGCTCTGGAATAACAGTTAATTGCATTTTTATTTTTAGTGCCTGGAATAGCTGAGTTAATCATAGAATATCTCAAGTTGGAAGAGAACTATAAGGATCATAAAGTTCAACTCCCTGGTCCTCTTAGGACTACCTAAAACTAAACCATATAACTGAGTGTGGCATCTAGACATTCCGTGATTCCTGGCAGGCTTGATGCCGTAACCACATCCCTGTTCCAGTGACCAACCACCCTTTTGGAATGAAGAATATTTTCCTGATGTCCCATCTGCACTTCCCCTTGAAAGTTACAAATGCTATAGATTAGTAAATGTTCTAGAAATGGTTACTGGTGGGATTTTTTTTTTTTGGAGATGAATTCCTCTATTTTGCATGACTGTTGTTAATTTGAGATTTTTTGCTCAGGAATGAATAATCAAAGTTTAATTAAAAATTCATGGAAGTCTTCCTTATTGTTGCACGTAAATTTTCCCCCTAAGTTGTATGACCTCACATTCTTTTGAATTCTGCTCTGAATCAATGAGCAGAATTTTTTTTTTTTACTAGTCATTTGTTAACTAAACAGTTTCACTAAAATTTAAAGCAACAAGGAAAAAAAAAGTGAAAGAAGTGAAACATAGACTAAAGGGAATATGTAATGTAACTTTGGACATCTCTATTTTGGACATCAATACAAATTATTTTGCAAGTTTTTTGCTTATTTTTTAGATAGTATGTGTTACTGAAAAGGTCTTTTCATCACTTCCTGGTTAATACATTAAACATGTAACTTCTCTACTTGAGACAGAAAAAAGAGGTAGAAGTGAGCTATTCCAGAGTTTCTCATTTAAGACAGGTGACATGCAGGAACTTGGGACTGCAGATGGGATAACTTGTGATGATCGGCTGAAGTGCAAGTAGCACTTTCACTGACACTCCTGAATTATTTTTATCCTTTTCATACACAACAGATTCAGTCTTTGATATTAATTTCATCACTAAATTGATGAACAAAATACAAAGACTCTTGTGGGAAGAAATGGGGTTTTTTTTGGAAAGTAGAAATAAATCAAGTTAGATAATGTTCTTTACAAAATGAAAATGTCATTTGTAAAGTTTAGTTATTTCAGGTAGTTTCTGTCAATTCTAAAATGTTTTTCTTTGTTTTTTTGATTTTGTTCAGTACTGAAATGTATTGGAGATTGCAGGAACGTGTTGCTTTGTGCATAGTTTTAATTCTGTTCAGGACAGCAGACATAGCCTTGACTGCCAGTGTTTTACATTGTTCTGTCATGAAACAGACGGGTTCTTGTTTGTCTTAAACTGTTACCCAGGCCTAAACAACAGATTAAGTAATCTTTTCTTGGTAAGGTAGTAGATAGAAAACATCGAAGAGGTCTGTTCTTAATGTATTTTTTTCTGCTGTGTTTTGCCTATGCCATCAATTATGACTGGGAAAAAAAAGCTGATTTAATCTATTCCTAAGTGTGACTTTTATGTTGTCCAAGTGCATGGTGCTGGGTAGTAGTTTTCCATGTTGTAGTATCTGCACTTGTGTTCCTGTCTCAGCTCAGCTGAACAGGAACCTGTTTTTCCAATGTGCTGGATATGTGTTTGCTTTTACTGCTTCATTGTGAACTCCCTGCCAAGCAATGGCTTTTCAGAAGGGGAATTCAGTGACTTAGAGAAGGTCTAAAGATGAGAATATAGGTGCCCACTATTTGATAATTTGTTAGTATTTTTCCACTAAGCAGTTAGTCTTCCACTTGCAGAGTGAAACAATGGAGTTTGTCTCATAAGTAAAAAATTATGAAAGCTTATGCTGACCTCAATATCTACCTGTAAAGGTATTCCAGGACTGTCTTGTCATCTCTTTTGAGAAGATAATGTGAAGTTGAGCAACCATGTTTCATATTGTTGAGGCTATTTGAACATGTGGATAAAGCCTGTAATGACTTCCATAAAAATGGTAGAAACAAATAAAAACAAGGATAAAAATACTTCTGTTTGTTTCACTAGTCAGAATACTTTTTTCATATAGATGGGCATTGGTGTAACAATTACATACAAAGAAGCTGAATTTATCTTTATTTAATTCTTCTTCTGATTTCAGGAGTGATGAATTCAGAGAATTCAAGTTTTTCTTTTCATCTTTTACTCAGTGGTTTAAGAAAGTTCAGTGAATTTCCAGTTCTCCTGCACAGTATTTTTTTTCATGAAGTACAAAACCAAAGATTGTATAGAAGAGCAAAAACATTAAGATTTCTTTACGATTGGGAACAGTATTATTCCGTTGTCTGTATGCATGGCAGCTGCTGCTTAGACTTCTGTCCAACAGTTCCTTAAGATAAGATCATATTAACTTTTAAAATAAACCAAGATTCTGTGTGATCTGGGTTTTCATTGCCTCAAGGTATTTTTAAGAGTTTATACGTACCTTTTGAAGTTGTGTTTCGATTACTTATGATACTGCTTTAAATAGTGGAAGTATATTTACTTTAAATTGTAACAATCACAAAAAGATTGTGTGCCTTCTTGCACACAGAAAGATGGATACTCCTAAAGGAAAATTGGAGTAAGGAGGGAAGGGAACGTGTCTGGAAAACTCATCCATTTGATCAAAGAGACAGGAATTTCAGGGTAATATGGTGTGTTGGGATCTCTACAGTTCATGTTCGTAGGGCACAGCTGATCCTTTATTGCTTCATGAATGTTGTCTTAAAATAGATGTTCAAGGAAGACCTCAGAGCCCAGCTTTTCTTCTGGATTATTCATGATGTGTAGTAGTCTGTTAAAGTAGTGGTCTTCTTTACTACATCTGGTGGAGAGTGAAGAAGTGCAATCTTAATTCCACTGAACAGGAGGTGCTTTCAGTCAGCTGTTTGTTCATGTGGAAATAAGGTGAGTTTTGATTTTGGGGTTTGTTTTCTTGTTCCAATCAAAACTCCTACCAAGATATTTGGAGGAGTGTTTCAGTGCGCTTTACTAAGCATAACTGTGTGCAGAGAGCTTTCCTTCAGTTGCAGTCGCTCTAACATGGAAGGAATATATTCTGTTAACTGGAGTTCTTACGTAACAAGGCTTCTACCACAGTGCCATTGTCTTTTATGGAGAATTGATTGTGTTCAAAACTAAGAATGGGCCTAGTTCACCTGCTGTTTTAGGGCCTTATAGTGTTTTTATTTCAGCCTTTCTTTGTATAAAAATGGACAGTTTCTTCAGTAACAAGTTGGTAGCATATTAGTAGAACCACTTCTGCTATTTTTCATGCATGAAAAGCAAAAATTCTGGATGTAGCAAGACTTATGTTAGTGGAAAACCAAAATCCTTTGATATCTTAGAGGCCTCATACTTCTGACCTGTAAACGATTATAAGAGAACAACAAAAAGTAGGTTTTTAGAAAATATGATTGTGAATGCAACTGTCAGTTGCCATCAAAACTTGTGCTTTTTATCATTGATGGAGATATTAATGAGGCTTTAGTGTCTCTCTTGGCACAAATGAATAATCATAAGAGTGAAATCATTGAATGACAGAGTTTGCAAGGGACCTTCTGAAAAGTGTCTGTATCTGAGCTCCCACATGCCCATAGTGATGGTTGTAATGATGATAATTTCAAAGCTGATATATGATACCTGGATAGGGTTTTGGAGCAATTTAGATCTCAGTATGTCTTAAGTTAACAGGCAGATACACTACCACTTCTTTCTTTATCAGTACCCTTTGTCTTGTTGTATCACAAGACTGAGAAAAATAAAGGTAGATTTGGTTTTGCTCCGTTAAGATGATACAAAACTTAATGTGTTGGGAGTCATAGGAACTAACCTCTAGACATTGTTGGGTCTTGCTTTCTGTGAACAGGACTAGCAGTTACAGAGCAATAAACACATGTGTGCTTGTGACCTACAAATGGTTGGTACAGTTGGAGTTGTCAAGTGTGTATTAAATAACACTAGTTATCCAGAAAACACTTTGAGTTGCTTCTGTAGAGAGTGCTCAAGACAAGAGGATATGATTCTATTAATTTATTGCTAAAAGCAAATGAAAGACAAAAAGATTAGGCAAGCATCAGCTTTTATACAGTCTTTCAGGTTCTATACCTAACTCTAAGACGTTTCAGAAAACACTCAAAAATTTTTTCAGCAAAACAACTGCTACCAGCAGAGAGATGTTTTGTCTCCTCAGCTGTGATGAGCCTGGTATTTATGAGACCAGGAAATTTATAGACAGATATTGTGAAGAGAATAGTTAGCAGTTCTGAATGTGGGAGTTGAGTAGCTCAAGAAATTTGAGACACAACTTCCTGTGTGTCTCTTAAGATTCAGGACATTTTCATTAGACCCCTGTGGTTAAACATTTTATGTGATTTTAATTGCAAAGCATGCCTTTGGTAAGATTGGAAACAGGAAATGAAACCCACCATATTCTATAATTAAAGCCAGAGGCATCTTTGTTGTGCTGGTTTTTGTTCAACCAGTGGCTAAGGATTGAACACTGTCTCAAACTTGTGGAAGGTTTTCCTTCTCAGTGGTGTCCAAATCTTAAAGTAAGGTTTAACACATTTAAAACCACATCCTCTTCATCCTCTTTCCTTCCCTGTACTTCCCCTGCATTTTCTCGTAGGAAACATAACTAGTATCAGATTTATACTTGAAAATACATGCTTAAAAATGAATGGACACGATACATAATCTGTTGGATAGCAAAATCCAGACTAACCTTTTGTTAGCCTTCAGTTATTCTCCTCTTATTTTCTCTTAGCTCCAGATAAATAATTATGGTAAAAATAAGTTGCAATTTTTTCCAGTTGTATAGATGGAGTATTCAGTAAATGATCCACTCACTTTTCCCCCTTCTATGTTATTTTCGTTTTGTTGATAACATAAAAGTGAAGATTTGAAAAGAAGTCTCAATAATAGCCTGGCTATTGACATATAGATCTAACTAGTAAATGGTGAAGTGTAATTGATCCATGTAGTTCTTCAGCCTGGGGTCCTGCCAAAGAAAATACAGTGATACTTTGCTTAAAAATCAGGAAGAGATTTACAGAGAACTTTTTAGAAGCACCCAAGACCAATAAACAGTGACTTCCTTGAAATTACATTCCTTGCTCATGTTTCTTACAGCAACTTCAGATAAGAGAAGGTCTTAATATTTTTTTAATATTAATTAATTTTTTATTTAGTAAAATCACACATTGTTTTAATTTCCATGATACAATGAATTGACAGGGTTTTGCTCCAGTCTGTGTGCAGAAGCTTGTCATTGCAGTATTTATCTCACATTCATTTTACAAACCCACATAAACAAGTAAACACCAGAAGTAGACATTGCAGTATAGCTTCAAGGGGGTGAGTGACCTTGTAAGGCTTGGAACTTGAGTTCCCTTGTGTATTTTGGAGTGGCAAGCAAAATTTGTCCTCCTTTGCAATATAGGAAAATTAATTAATTTTCAAGTTAGTAGGTTTTTTAAGAAAAAAGGTTTGGTTGGTTTTTCTTTCCCCCCAAACCAGCAGCTGTTTTGACTGTCCAGTGGAAGCTATGATACATGTTTTAACTATACAGATTTTTGTAGACCTCCACCAGTTATTTGTATCTTGAAATCAATCCCTTGCAGAGTGGCATATGTGCTTCAAGTTGTGAGCCAATGTTTGGTACCATCTGCCTTTTGATAAGAGTATTTATTAAAATAATTCAGAGCCATCATAATTGTTTGCATATAGATGTTGACACTACAAAAAGCAACACACCCTGTTTTGTTTTACTTGAGTCAGTGTGCCTTTTAAAAAAAGTTATTATTTTTTATTATTATTATTTTTAGTTGTGTTCAGCAACTGAAAGTATATATAAGCATATATATGTCCAGTTTTGGTCTATTAAAATATGCAATAAAAATGTAATCTTGCTGCATAGTGGGAATTAAGAATGTGGTTGTAGCCTACCTGTTGCTTCTGTTCTGTCTCTAAAAAGCAGGTAAATCCCATGGATGATTCAGATTCTCATAGCAGGACTTCATACTGCCTAATACTTATTCCTTTGTGGGGGTTTTTTTTCCATTGGATTATTTTTTTGGGTCTGAATTCAGTACTCTGAGAGAGAAAAATGGTGACATCTATCTTGCAACAGCCTATACTTTTTTCCCCAGTAGTGATGTTCACTGTCAATGTTCTTAAAGTAAGGTTTAATACATTTAAAATAACTGCAGTCATTAGAGTTTTGTTCCAAAATGCAATGATTTGTGCTTTCCTGTAAGAAGCTGTCTTTATGCTGACTATACCAGTAAGTAAAAATTCTGCTTAAATGTTACTTGTAGGTAAACCTTGATAGGTAGCTAATCCCTACATTCTTAATTCCATGCAGCAGGGAGGTGGAGAGAATCAGAAGGGTAAAAAAAGGGAGAACTCAGGAGATGAGATGATATTTTAATAGGGAAAGCAAAAGGTGTGTACACACAAGCAGAGAAAAGCCCCAGCTCCAAAGTGCTAGGTGAAGCCTGGTGAAATGAAGGCAAAGGTCTCTTCAGTAGGACTTGTGATTTCCTTGACATTCCACTGGCTTGTTTTGTCTTTGTTAGATGAGTAAAGGTTGTAACTGTTTTCTTACTGCAGATAGATGCAGATTTCAAATTACATGAATGACATTGTGTACTGTTGTGCTTCAGTAAGAGCAAATAATTTTTCCATGTAGAATTCAATTATTTTCTTGTTCAGAAGGAACTTACAATGTAATGTTTAGAGAGACACAGTAGAGAAAAAGGAAGTCTTGAGTCAGAATCTTAACATAACTAATGTGTTTGTGGACATGGGCTTTGTTTGCTGAACAAGCTTGTTGGAAAAGATAAGACAAGCTTTTCTTCGTTCTCTCCAAACAGAGAATTTTTAATGGATGAGTTGGAGACAGCCCAGAGCATAACAGTGCAGGAAGTAATTGTCATTGTAGAAGGAAGAGCTAAATTGATATGACAGGGAATAATAATCATAAACAAACAAGTTTTTAAAGCGTGAAGAAAAGATTGTAAAATTGAAATGCAACCTTGTAAAAAATCACTGCTTTCTTCAATTCAGTAATTTTTAATGTCTGATATGATTGTATCTGTTGATACAATCCACAAGAAGAAATAGTGTAATGCAATATTTAATGTTAGAACAGGGGCCTTAATCACCCCTCCTACAAGACACAATTTTGCAGAAAGGATTTTGAAAATACGAAGATTTTTACTTGTTTTACTCTTTACTTATGTTTTATTTACACACTGTTCCACTAACAAAGTACAGTATCTGTCAAAAACTAGATTTCATAGGTAAATCTTCTGGTTTGTTTTTTTTTTTTGCCTGTAAATATGTGAACTCAAATTTGAGCATGTCTTGAATTTAAGGAGTTGTGCTTGTTGTCTGTAAGATCCATGCAGCCAATCTTCAGAGTTTTTATGTTGGGTTCTGGGTCCAGAAATGCCATAAGATGAGTAATTTGCTTTCATGAAGACTTTAAATAAATACAACTTTTTGTTTGATGTTTCTCCTCACACTTCCTTTGCTCTGGGGAAGGGAGGGCAGAACCAGAAACATCACTGCTTGCCTGACCCACAAAAGCTTGAGGTTTTAGTTAGGATTTTGGATAGGTCTCCCAATATACTCAGACATTCGGCATGTGACCATGAAGAGCCTGTGCCAGTACCCTTATACTCTTTCTGCAAGTGAATTTCTGTGTCCTAAAGAGCAAGCAGGTGGCAACAGGGATTATTAATAATAATAATCCCTGACTATGCTGTAAATCAGATGTCTATGAGCAAAATTCAACAAAACTGATATAACTTCTGTTGGGTGATAATTTAGAAGAAGAGAAGAGCAATTTTTAAAATTAATGTTTGTTAGTTAAGTATTTTTTCCACTTGATTTTTTTTTAATTGTTTCCTCCAAAATTTTGAGGCATTTCTTTTCAAGCTACAACCAGACAAGACATACAGTGACAGAGCAGGGAGAGCTGGCAATTAGAAAAGCTGAGTCCTATACCTTTGTGTGGAAACCACCCTATCACAGTAAGGAAGGAGGTAGTTAAGGGTTGGTGACTGTCCCAAAGTTTCAGAATAAGGAACTGCACTAATTCCTGTGTTAACTGCTCCTTGAAATAGGCATGCAGTCCCAGTGAATCAGTGAATGTAGGGCTCAGAGGAGAAGTGGGAAAAGCTTGCTCACATTTATTCTTCTGCTGGATAGCAGCAGCTGGATGTCCAGAACTGAAAGGAGAAAAAGTACAAAGAGGAGGATGGAAACAAAACAGTGTGTGCATTGTCCTGAACACAGATGTCTGGAAAAGGACGGTGGGATGTGATGTGGGGGTGTTGTAGCTTCTGTTAGAGGAAGTGGTGATTTAGGTGAGGGAATAGGCCCGATAATGTTCAGAGTGATGTTCTACCAATTTTAACAGCTAGGAATACAGTCTGACATCAGCAAATAAATTGAGATGGTCTACAAATTGTGCAATTTACTTAACTAGATTAGATTTATAGAATTTATACCTAATGTTAGAAGTCCCCATGCTGAGTAATTATTTATTGAATCATAGAATCATTTAGTTTGGAAACGACTTTTATTATCATGGAGTGCAACCGTTAACCCAAGTCTGGCAAGTCCACCGCTAAACTATGTTCCTTAGTGCCACATCCACTTGTCCTTAAATAGCTCCAAGGATGACACCTCCATTGCTTCCCTGGCCAGACTATTCCTAATCTTCACCTTTTGGTGAAGAAATTTTTCCTAATATCCAATCTAAACTACCCTTGGTGAACTTGAGGCCGTTTCCACTTGTGATGTCACTTACAACCTGAGAGAAGAGACCAACACCCTCCTCACTAACCTCCTTTCAAGTAGTTGGAGAGAAACTAAGTAACTCGGGAAAATTCCCGTCTTACTTAACTCTGGTTTGTTTTTGTGTTTTGATGTGGTTTTTATTTTTCTCCAGAATATGTAATTGAAATTTGGTGTGAAAATGGGAATTCTCTATCTTGTATTGGAACTGGCATACAGTTAAGTAACTTAACTCAGCATTTTGGCTCTAAATTTTTCCTTGTTACTTCAACTCAATTAGATTTAGACTAATTTACCCATTGATAGAGCAAGTGAAAAATAAATATTGCAAACCAGATTTAACCAAATAAGAATTAAATTTCTGGAAAGAAGGCATTAAATGTATATACTGACCTGAGTTCCTTCATCATGAACCTCCAACAGTGACCTGAGTTGGTGAGGTAATAACATTAACCAAAGTTCTGCTTTGTTTTAATCCTTATGAAGAGAAGCTGCTTACTGATCATCCTTTTTTTTCCCAGAAGACTTTTCATGACAGTAACTGAATGTTTAGGCTACACTTGTAAGCCCGTACTACCTCAGACTTGCTGAGAACTGCAAATGCAGTTGCCTGTCAAGCCTCCAAATTGTGGCTTTTGTATTTCAGCAAGGAATTAATTTTAGACTTCTGTTTGCTTTTTGCTTTTTTCTTCTAAATAACCCACTCTTTACCTGTATTTGATGTATTTGAACTGCAGAAATCTTTATGAACACAGCCTGATATTTTCACACAAGTATTAAATTGAACAGCTACAAAAGCAGAACAGCTGAAAAGTTGGAAATGTTAGTAACAGATAATTTTCTGAGTATTTTTGTAGGTCTTAGTTGGAGTTTACATATAATAAGATTGAAAAAATAGCTCTATGGGTCATGAAAAAAGGATCCACAAACACAAGACTGCATGACTGTTTTGGGAGAAATTTGAGGATATCAAGCTATCTGCTGCATAGAGAAGAGTGCAGATGAGATGCTGTTTTCACTTGGACTGCTGAGATTCAAAGTAATTAATCCCAGAAAAGATCATCAATGAACTATCAAGTAACACCTCTATCTCTTTCTTAAACCTCTGTTTTATAAAAGAGGAGAGAAGCCCATGTCTTGAAGAGCTGGTATCTTTAGACAGCTATTGTTAAGCATAGCCTTTGGTTTTATTTTATTATTGTCTACATCAGCAATTTCAGAAATCGGACTGTCAACACCATGTAAAGACAAGTTTGTAGTACATAATCTACAACTTCAAGACCTGTTGAGCCATTAAAAGCCTTTTGTGTTCAGTTAACTTTTGCTCAAACCTCTAAGTGCTGTTTCTGACTCAACAGCTGTCACTGCAGGTATCTACTCTCACTGCAGCCTAACCTACAGGCCACGTTAAACCTTTAGGCCAAGGGTTGCCTTGGAGCAACTTACTCTAAATGCAGCTAAAATAAAAGCAAATATCTTTACAAGAGTTACCTCAGTCCTAAATAGACTAGAAAGTTTGTAAACTAGGGAAAGCAATTTTAAACCCATAAATTTTTTTCCCCAAGTTTTATTCTCTTTGGTGTAGGTATATAGAATGCTGGTTGGTGGGACTGTCCAGAAGAGCTTATCAGCAAGCAGTGAATAGAGAATTTAAAACTAAGTTCTTTCAAAAGTAAATATCTCTCAGACGAAATCATACAGCAATTCTCCTGTTTACAAGCACAGGTCTGATCAACTCTTACTACCATTGTAATGGTAATGTCTCCCTTTTTTTTTTTCTCAATTTAAACTCTTCTGTTCCTTTTGGGTTTTTTTTAATCGATCTACAGCAACCACTGTGTGCTGATTTTGACTATCCTAATGTACACAAGTCATCAAGGAAAAATAAGACACTAGGCCACAGCAATTAACATTTCATACTGAAGGCAAATCTAATCCTTTAAGAATGGTTGCGAGGTAGTAGCAGGGAGCCTGCAGTTCTGGGAATAATTGCATGCTGTGCATGGAATATTGCTAGCAAATAAAGTACAGAAACTTTCCAAGATTACTGAGACTGCTAAGTGTTTATTTTTCTGTGCACTTTTTCTTTGTATGCTGAAGACTTTTTCCTTGAGTTATTTGAGTAATCAGTGAAATAGAAGGTAGTGCTAAGGCAGTGTAAAGAGTTGTGGCATATTACGTCAGATTCATATTTTTTTGCTTTTTGGGTGGAATGGAATTGCATGTAAAGTCTGTCTGGATTGACCATCAGTTGTTTTGGGTGTCTATGACAACAACAGCATTATTGCATAGCTCCAGTCTGGGTCCAGTAAGTACTATACTCACTGTTAAATTCTCTGAGCAGGATGGGAGGCAATTCTGTTTCAGAAGTAACTTTGGAGGTGGTCTCCTCTTAGATGTCAAAAGGTAATGGAGCTTCTGTGTACTCATACTCAGTGTTCAGATGGATTGAGATACCATAGCTGTGGACTGGCCATGAACATTAAGATGACATGCACTTCTGCATGTGATTGGGTCTGTTTATCTGTTTGCTTAACTGACTTTAAAAATCTAGACTCAATAGGGAGAAGGCCTGGCTTTCCATTCACAGCTGCTGATGCTTCATCGACAGTGAATTACAGTTTAAAGGTTAAATACCATTGTGGTTGCTTTTAGCCACTTGATTTAAGTATCTCTTGTATAATTTTTGTTCCTATTTTGAAGTGCTTGCCTGAGCAAGCAACCTGTCATAAGCTTTATTAGAGAGCTGAAGTTATTTCTTATTTGACCAGTAGGCTTTAAAATTGCAGTAACACAGAAAGCAGCTCTGAATGTCCATCCAAATGTAACAGAAGGCTTTTGCTAGCAGGAGGGGTTTTTTTTGTCTTCAGCACTTACTTGTGGACTGAGCATTTACTGGCATATACTACCAGAGATCAATCAATGCTGATTATTTGTATTCTTTGATAATTTTGTGGGAAAAAATTAGATGTAACATAGTGATGAGATAATGTCATCTATGTGTTCAAATCCTGTGCCAAATATCTTATAATACAACATATAGACACAACATATAGATAAAATAGATCTGTATGGATTTGAATGATACCTAAATAAATAAGGAAGTGGGACTGTGAAAAACAAAAAACCCTTGCCTCAGTAATCTGATGAAGGTCTTATTCTTAAAATATCTTCCACAAAATATCTCCACAATATCTTTATCTTCCACAAAACTATTGATATAAAATACTGTCAGTTTTCTAAGTTGTTACTTGTCTTTCCTGATCTTTGGGTTTTCCTCATTTCATTTACTGAAGTGGTTAAGTAGGGTAGAATGTTGCTTCCTTCTCTGCTGCATTTTTGAAACTCATTTCTGTCATATTAGATTATGCAGTTAATAAATAGCATTAGCTAAAGTTTCCAGCCTCATACTTAGATTCATACTTAGATTTAGAACCCAATGAAGTTTACATCTAAGAAGGTGTTAACAATGAATGTTTTGAATGTGCATTTTCAAATTCAGATGGTTAGCTGTCAGTTAAACCTGTTCTTTGCTGGCAATTTTATTCCTCATCTGATGGAAAAAAAACCCAAACAAACAGACAATTCTATTTTATCTATGGCCCTGACTGTTCTTACTTCTGTTTACTTAAACTCTAATGCTGATTTGCAGTAATAAAAACCCTTAACTAGTGACATTTGAAACTAGTGATTTTTAGGCTCCTTTGAGCAAGTGATTGCACTTTCTGAAATATTTCTTACCTTTCGGATTTCCAGTGTAGTATTTGGAATCAAAATTTTCTTGAAAATGCCTCTGTATGCCAGTTTGATTGACATTCAGTCTGTTTTGGCACTCCACTTTTTTGGGCTGCCCCTGTTTCTTCTCTCCTCTCAGGTAACATAGAAACAATAGGCAGGACAATGGTTTTGAGTGAGAATAGGATGTAAGATTCAGAGCAAATCTCAAGCAGTGAGTCCATCATGAGGTGCCCAAATAATAGTGAATGTTCCCTTCTGTCTTCTATAAAAACATTAATGTTTGGCAGTTCAGAATTGGGGGTGATTTATATGCTGCTTCCTGTGGAGTAGAATTGGTGAACTGCCATTAGTAAGAGCAGAGTCCAAGTATATAGTTTTAATTTTTACAATTCTGTTAGAATTATATTTTCACAAAGCAACTCAGCATAAATAAATAGATTTATGGCTTTTGTTAGTTAAATGTGGAGGTTGGACCTATGCTGAGTTTAATTTAAAAATACCTCAAACTTCGAAAAGGTGATTGAATACCATATGCTATGTTGCTTTCCATAGTAGCACTTCTGAAATTTTAGATAGGACATTTCAGAGAGATTTGGTGTATTAAGATTTCTGTCTCTACCTTCCTCCTATTTGAGGCTGAAGATGCAGATTTACATCAGACAATTCAGGGAGAGAAGTGTAAACCTCCAATAGTGTTTCCAAATCCTTAGGGCCTCAGATATCCTTAAACATATTTTAGATGACTCTTTAATGTGAAATATCACAGTTTTGTTTCTACAGTCAAGTCTAGCCTTTCTAGGACAGAAAGGAGCATTCAGATTTATTTTTTATAGTGACAGCCTTAGTGGTTTGTGCACTTAAAATTGAGTTGAGTTATTTTAAATTTAAATAGAAACTAATAATAGAAACAAAAAACATTTCTGAAAGCTTGCTGATATTTGTTGATACAGTTCTCCTGTAGCTTGTTTTGTTACTTTTTGCATGCAAACTGTACAATGCAAGTACATCTGTTTTTAGTTGTGTCTCATATTTCACCTTGTTCTGGTCAGTAGCTTGGGATGACTAAAGGTATAAGATATGTGTGAGAAATTTCACTAAGTAGATACATTTTTGGTTTTGTCTCTCATAAATATATATGAGTACTGTACTGTGAGTACAATAATAATGTGTTCATCTTTTCCCTAAAATAACAGATTCTGTAGCAGGTACACTATTATTTCCAAACTTTCTAGAGCCATGTCTGCACAAATACTACCTTTTAGAGACTGTTCCATTGTGCAGAAAATTTCAATACATTTGTCATGGCTAATAGGTTCTTGTTAATTTGTGCAGTGTTTCTAATTTTTTTTTCTTTTGGATATAATGAGAAATTGTTATTTCACTAAGCAAAATACAAGTTTTCTAAATATATTTCTAAATATAAATTTAGTGAATTTAGTGCTTTTGATGTGAGAGAGGGCAGTGACTCCATATGTGTCATTATTTCTGCAGAATTCCTTCATTGGCTTTTCCATGTTATTTACTGACAAGGACTAAATAACTTAAAGAGCAGTAGCATTTGTACAGTTTTGTATCCATGGCTATGTACCTGCTTTAGTGGTAACTACCACATTCCTTTATTGGTTGTCCTGAAGACCAAGTAAAGAGAGAAGGTCAAGTTCCATGTACTGTAACCAGTCTTACTATTCTTACAGTTGAGTTAAACATACATTACAAGCATGCATCTCTCTGCTTGGAGCATGCTTACAGGCCACACACAAAGTATTTGCAAGTGCTCGTAAGTGCTTCATATATTTCATCAGAGTCCTGGAAACAGGGAATTTTATGCTGTTTGCTGAACCTTACTAAGAGTGTAGAACTAATTCTCCAATTCTTAAGTAATAGTGGAGCCTTTGTTCTTCTAGTTTTAGACTGTGTGACACAGTATTTGTGCCCAATAGCATCTTCTTCTCAAATTCACTTTACCATGCTGGTAGCAAGCTCATTCACGTATTGGGTATAACATACACTGATCTTAGTACCTGTGCTGAAATAAATCTTGCAAATGTTTAACCACTACTTCTAGCTGAGGTGGCATTTAGACAGGTACATGAAGATAAAACATATCTTTAAAGGGAAAAAAAATCCATCTCAGAGTTGCTTTTTGCCCTGCTGAATGGCCTTAGCTAAAGTAACCAGGCTTTTAATAGGAGCAAATTCATGTGGTTTATCTATGGAATTTGCTATTTTGTCAGCAGCTGCTTCTGCCAAAAAAAGGAGCAATGCTTTCAAATTTGGACAAAAAAGTTAGGTATGCAAGACAGTATTATTGCTCTTAATAGCTAATGGCATTGTTGAATATATACCTGGAATCATTGACAAAATTATTCTTTGACATAATATCAGTGAGTTGCGTGGTAAGCAAGACAAGTACTTGTCTTCCAGTTTTTCTGTGTTCTTTTTGTGACCCATGAGGCATCCAGGTCTGGTTTTGGGCAGCTTAACTCTGCACCTTCTCTCCCATTACTTATATGCAGCTGATGTAGTTTACATTCAGTGGGAATCAGTTTTCATTCCAGATGGTTGCCACACTTTCAACCCTTTTACAGTTTGTCTGGCCTTCGGTCTTGCTACTTCTGCTGCTACATGCTACCCAGTAGTTGTTTTGCTCCTGGGTTATTCCATCATTACAGAAAGGTTCTCACTTACCTGCATTGGGAGTTTGGTTGCTACTATGTGTCAGGTGTTACTGTAATTCCTCTAACATTTTTTTCAGTTAAAATATTGTATGATACCTACTCACTAAAGATTGTGTTGTGCTGAATTTTAAACTTAAGCAGCAACAGCCTGTCTGATTTGAATAGGAGTGAACAGGATTTTTAGGTTTTTTTAGTTTTAGCCTCTTAATCAGAATTGAGAAATTGAAAATTAAAATGCCTTTGAGCATTTTCTGCATATGTTTTAAAACGGAATGAACTCAATTAATGGGTCACTTAGTTTCATATAAGAATTTTGAATGTTGAGATTTCTGCTCTGAGGCAGAATACCCAAGCATGATAGACATAGACAGGAGACTACTGATTTTGTTTAGCAAGGGAAATGTACCTATTTCTGTAACTAAAAAGAGATACTAATAGCATTACAGGAAGATATTGTCTCTGAAATATAAAGAAATAATTTCTTATTCTACAGAATATTCATAATGGAATCCAGAAGCCAAACATCATGAGGTATTTGTTGTTGCACATACTAAGACTCAAAACATTGTGTTGCCTATTAAACACCAGGGGAAAGCTTATATTCTCCTCCGTAATGAGATTGGACCTCTTCAGACAAAATAAATACTTGGAGCAAATGGTAGAGTACTGTTTTACTCCAACACCTCATTGTTCCTGTGGAATCATGTTTCAGACTGAACTTGAGTATTGTGGTAAAGTTGTTTATAAGTTTAAGGACTAATATGTGAAAGCATGTAGAAGTGACAAATATATGTCTTGTAGGGACAAGCTGTGTGACTAATTAATCACTTGCCTTTTTGTCCTTAAGTCATGCCACTCTATACCAATTAGGTCACATTATCAAAGCCTATGAAGGGATTACATTGTCAAATACTGCAGTATGTACACCAAGCTCATTGTACTGTTGTCTTGGTGCAAACTGCATTTGAAGTTCACATCTAAGCATTCTCTCCACAGAAGATAATAGACCCAGCTTGTTATGATCCCTCAATATTGTAATGAGGAGATATCTTGCAATGGGTTTTTGGGAATCTGTGCTGCGGGAGGCAGCTCTAAGGAAACTTTCAGAACCATTTTTGAGAAAATGTCTGCATTCCTTCAGTTTTTCAGTATGAGGAAGATTAGTCTTCTGGATTTGTGGATTATAAAGTAGTTACTCTCCCATCTTTTCAAAGGATTGTTTCTAAATGTGAGTTACTATTCACCATCAAGTTTGATAATACATCATGTATTGAGGAAGATGTTTAAAACCTCTTGTTTTCAGAATAAAAATGTGTAGAATTGTGAAAAATCACTTCTGTGATTTTTGTTTTGTTCTCTTTTGTGAACACACTTGGGTGTGTTTAAACTTTAACCTTTAGGCTCTCAGAATTTCATTAGTGCTTATTAGAGAGCAACAAGACTCAATTCCAGGACTTTTTTTCTTTTACCTCCTTGTTTACTGTCACACTAAACTTGTGTTTAGCAAAGATTTAGATTTAAATTGCTATGCTTGATGGCAGATAGCTTTTGTAGCACATTTTAGCACCTCAGATCTGTACTTCCATTATTGTGGATTAGTATGACCACAGATGTCTGTAGTGCACCTGCAACTTCTGGCATGACAGTGGTAGCTCACCGGAATGATGCAACTTCTTTCCAGGTTAATTTTCCTGCTCCTGCATTTATTTACTAATTTGTCCTGTGTTATATTTGGAATCTTCATTAATCTGCTTTGTATATGTTTTAAAATGGGAATGTTTACTGCTTGGCCATACATGGTGTGACAGATGACAATGAAATGTGATGTTTGCAATCATGCTCTTCAAGCTGCTGCTTATTCCTTGTGCCGTGTTTCATTCAGTTTAGGAATACTGGGGTTTTTCCCCTTCGTGTGGCTGTTTAGCTTACATTGTAATAGCTCGTGGGTTAAAATTGAAATGCCAATAAAGTTCAATTCACTCACACTATCATGTTATCAATGTCAGTGAACCTGCAGGAAACAAAGAGTTCAAAGTTTATTTGAATGTTCAAGTTTTAAACAAATTTTCCATGGTTCATCTCCAAAAAATGTATTCTGTGAATAAAGAAAATGATAAAAGGACTTTTATGTTGGCATAAGTAGCTCTAGTAATGTTTTGATACTTGGTCTATGCTCTTTCCAGTGGAGCGTAGTAGTCACGTGATGGCTTATGATATGCAGTAAAGTTTTGGTCTTGCAGATTTTGATTACTTCCAATTTGTGCAAATATTTCTTTAGAAATTGTCTATGACTGTTATTTTCCTAGAAATTAATGTATCTAGGTACTAAAACTGAATTGTCTTAGAGCTAATTTCTAGTTTAACTTTTCTATCTTAGTTTCAGTTTGAAATTTTTTAGTCTAATTTTTTTTTTACTGAAAAAGTTAGTACCTGCATGCAACTTCGAAAATACTTTCTTTAGAAGAAACTTAGTAGAGAATAAGCAACTTCAAAAAGCAACTTGTTCTCTAAGCATCAGAGCTGATGAAACCTACTTTCTGCTAGATTTATGCACTTTATCTTTCTCCTCCTTCCCTCTGCAGTGCCTCCCCTGTCTTCTACCTCTTTTGCTGGCCATGCAGCTGCACATGCCATGGCTGGGGTTGGAGCTGTGTACTGATTGACTGCTACCTTTTGGAGTGGTTAAGATGTGAGTCTTAATACCTGCCTTTTCTACATAGCAGATATAGATTTGAGTATCTTACAGCAGCAGCTGGTTGTTTTGGGGTGGGATTACATTGTGACTTGAAGAAATTTGGTTTTGAGTATGTTTTCAAATTTGACAGAAGCTAGTCAGCAGATTTCAAAAGCAACCAGCTGTGGGAAGTAATCAAGAACTTCTGTTAGAAATAGTATAGTGAATTCTTGATCAACTGTTCTTGAGGAGATGAATTGTGAAAGAATTTCTGCTGCACAATACTTTCTTTCCACCCACGTTTTTTCTTCCACTAGTTTGCCTATATGTTTTCACTTGTATGTATGTACCTTGGTGTTCTGTCCTCTCTATTCTGTGTGTCTCCCAATCTGACATGTAAGTAAACATGCTCCAGTGTAGAGATCATAGTGCTAGACCACTGAATGCAGCCACAGCGTGAAGACTGGCATGTGAGCACTCTACTGGGAAATGCCATAAGAATAGAAAATTCTGGAAGCTGCTTTTGACTAGAAGTTGGACCAGATGACCTGCTGAGGTCCCTTCCAGCCTCAGATACCTTGTGACTTTCTGATCTTACTCCTTCTTAGAGCAGGTAGATACAAATTTCACCAAACTTCCTGTTTCATACCTCACTGTATCTCCTGTTCAGGCTGACTAATGCACCTTTCTCTTACTGAATTTTCTGGGGAAGGATATTTTTATTTTCTTTTTACCTTATTTTAAGGCCTTTTCATTACTACAGCTACTGACATACCAATTTTTGGAGTTCATGGCCTTGAAACAGGAAGTCTTGATACATTTAGAGTGAATGTTGAGGAGCTTAGTATATCTACTCTGAAAATATTCTTGCCATTTTTTCTGTAAAATGTTTTGTTTTCACTTTTGAAATTTACCGCCATATAGAAATTTGACTTTAATAAAATTAAAAATAAAATAAATAATACATTGGAGGAACAGTTATATTCGGTATTGTTTATAGATTGGCAAAATGTACAGTCTTGCCAGAAATTATTGAAGTTGGCCTACTTTACAGTAGTCTACAGTACAGTAAATTTACATCCAGAGCAAAAAAAGGTTTCTTCTTCTGGAAACAAATAATATGGAAGGTAGAGGTGTGATGTGACTGTTGTTCAGTTGACAACAGATATGCATGTCTGAAAGAGATTAGGTTCTTTTCTGAACCCTTGAAGTTGGGCAAAACTATTGTCTAGTCCCCTGGATAGAACCTGTGATGGGAGACTTATTAGCTACAAGATAAGCTTTTACATAAACAGTGATAGATATGATCAGAAGTTTCATTAAAATCTAACTGCATGCTATAAAAATGTGATTTTAAAATTTGGTATGAATTTCAATTTCCCATTTATAGTCACTGGTTCATTATCTATAAAGGACAAATTTTATGGAGGCAAAGAGGCTAACTGGCACTGATTTATCTTCTTAAATGTGTGGATCATTTCAACAATTGTATGAGCTAGATCTTAAATGAAGATGTCAGTTGAAGCTATGATTTTTATACTGCTATTTTTGTGTGAGAAATATTTTTATCTTTTTAGAAATGTTTGTGAAAAGCTTAAGTTTAAAAATGTCAAATGGATGTTTTATTTGTGTGCCTGCCATTGTATTGGCAGATTTTCTCCTCTGCTAAAGAACTCAGAAAGTAGCATATTTGAAACACTTCTAGAAATGTATTGGCTGCTGTGCTTTGCTGTGCAACATAAGAAATAATCCAACTTAAAGAATTTAGTTGAGTACAAATACAGTTTACTGGAGTAGAGGAAGCGCAGCCAGGCCACTGACATCAGTGGACTGGGAAAGCAATGTTGTGGTATAGCTGACCTCAGTTATAGTATAAGATGCTTTTGATTATGCACAAGGAAGGCATCCTTGTGCATAACAAAATTATGGTGGCAGAAAAGCATAGAAATATTTCCAGGAAACACACTTAGAAAATGGAAGAGATCTAGGTGGTATATACCGTATATATACCAGTAAAGATGGTATACTGTAAAGATGTTTCCCATTCTGTAATTCATTGAAATGTCTTTGAAATGTTACACACAAGCCTGTTGTTTATGATGTGATGTATGGTCGTTTATTTTTCAGATCGAGTCCAGTTACCCAGGAATATGATTGAAAACAGTATGTTTGAAGAGGAGCCTGATGTGGTTGACTTGGCAAAAGAGCCTTGTTTACATCCACTGGAGCCTGATGAAGTGGAATATGAACCAAGAAGTTCCCGTCTCTTGGTGCGTGGCCTTGGAGAGCATGAAATGGATGATGATGAAGAGGATTATGAGTCATCAGCAAAATTGTTGGGCATGTCCTTCATGAACAGAAGCTCTGGTCTGCAGAATAGCATGTCTGTATATAGGCAAAATCCAAGTGGATCATGCTCAGTGCCCTCTACGAGGACCATGGTGGTTTGCACAGTTGTTTTTGTGATTGCATTTTCATTAATAATAGTGATTTATCTTCTTCCCAAGTGTACATTTACCAAAGAAGGCTGCCATAAAAAAAATCATACAATGGAACTAATATACCCTTTGGCAACCAACGGAAAACTATTTCCATGGGCAAAAGTTAGACTTCCTCCTGATGTTGTACCACTGCACTATGATCTTGTCTTGCAGCCAAATTTAACTACTCTGAAATTTACGGGCTCTGTAAAAATAGTGGTCAACATCCTCCATGTAACTCAGAAGATTGTACTTCACAGCTCAGGACTTAACATCACCAAGGCAACAATTACTTCAACAAAAGGACATCAAGAAAAGCCAGTTGAATTGCTGGAATATCCATTGCATGACCAGATTGCACTCATGGCTCCAGATGCTCTCCTTGCAGGACAGAATTATACTGTCAGCATGGAATATTCATCCAATTTATCAGACACCTACTATGGCTTCTACAAAATTTCTTACAAGGATGAGAACTCTAGGCAAAGGTATGCCCACTAGTATGGCTTCTCTGTTCTATCACTTGTAGATTGTGCTTTGATAACAGAAATAAAGAGGTTGCTTTTTTATTGGACATTTTATGCAACTTATTCCTGCTGAGAAAAATCAGTCTTTAATCTCTTGATTAATTTACCTGAAAAATGTCTTTCCTGGATGAGTTCCTTAAGTAAGGACAGCCTCTCCTACAGAGAAATATACTTCAGTGTGGAGGTTGTAGGTAGTCATAATGTGGCTTTTTTGGTTTGTCAAATTTTTAGTTTCTCTCTTTGGAAATTCTTCCCATGTTTCCTGAGCCTTTGAGCCTCAAGACAGGGACTGAGGAAGCGAAGTCCTGTCATCATAGGAAGAGGCCAGGTTTGAGATCCAGTGGGGCCCAAAGGGGTGCATCACACTTCCTAAGAGAACTGGGAGATGTCATTGCTAACACACTCTCAATCATGTATGCAAAAGTTATGGCAGTCAGGCAAAGTCTCAGGTGACTGGAGACAAGGGAAGCATCACGCTTACTTTTACAGAGTAAAATTAATGCTTTTTATCAAGAAGATTATTTAATTGGTCCTCCCTCCCTACTTCAAATGGGCCTTAATGCTGAACATGTATTTAAGAGTGTTCATGCTTTGGTGGCAAGTAACTATCCATGCAGGTCTGCTAGGAACAGTGTGATGCAATAAAAAAGGGAACAGGAAAAACAGTGTGGGTCAGCTAAGTAACTTACTGCAAGCAGTAAAAACATGCATTCCCATGAAGTAAACAGGCATAAGAGGGCAATGGGTGTAGAGGGCAAAAATTACCTAAGTGACTGAAACTCAGTGGGGTTTTTTTCCTGTTCTGATGCAGCTGCAGCTTTCTTTTCTTTTTGCAATTACTGTAGTAGAAAGAGAATGCGTAATTGTTCACAGAGAAAAAATATGATCTGTTAGTTATTTTTTTAAGTTTTGTCCCTCTTTAGTCAAGTGCTACCTGCTTTTATTCAGGAACAAGATGTAACAAATGTTTTAACCTGTATGTTCTTCAGTAAATACTTTTGAGATAACTCTTTAGTGATTTCATCATTTCCATTGCCTTGCCTGCCTCTTCTTTTTGCAGGGGCATTGTCTCTGTGTGCCTATTGTCTGTAGTTTTACAAATGTAGACTGCTCAGGTGACCTCTTTTGTTACTGCACTTTCTGTATAAAACTCAAACTATCAAGCTGATTTTGCAAGAAAATATATTTTCTTTAGTTTAGTTTTACTTTTTTGGAATATTTTTTATATTGTTACAAAAATGTAAAATTAACAAATGGCAAACTCACTTAACTTGTTGCCAAAAGAAAAAAAGCCATTATTTCTATTTTTATACAGAATGTTTTTTTGTTCTTGGTTTTTCTACACAATCTTGGGGTGAAACTGCATTGATTTATTGGGGGAAAGAAAAGACTAAGAAGATGAAAGCAGGCAGGTAGTTTAATCTTGTGAGTTGTCAACACTGTGCCTTCTCAGAAAAGCTGCATATCCAGAAATTTTCAAATTGTGGCGCAGAAGAAATAAACCCAAACACTTGTGGGTAGCTTGGCAGTAGGTTAAAAAAAAAAGCACAGTGTGTACCATCTTCTCCGTTTAGCACCAGTAAATATTCCTATTAGTAGGCTTGTTGAACTCTGAGTTGTCTTGCAGGTGCAGAAGTCAGAGACGCTCTCCATCAAAAGCCATAATTTCCATAGCTAGTTAGTATAAAAAGAGTGGAGAAGGAACGTAGACTCCTGAGAATTCGTCTTGTGATATGAATAGCTGTTGGATTAGAGACAAAACAGTACATGAACTTGGACAGAATCCATCTACTAACCAGCACAGGGAGCAGGCATACAGTTAGATGAACTGTGGGAACATCTGCAGGAAATGGTCTGGCAGTTAGATGCAAAAGCGTCCTTGCAGTCTTATCTGCTGCAGAGGTTTCCAAACTCTTACTTAGTAGGCAGGCTCACTAATTTAATTTTTCAATCTTCTTTTTGTTTCCTCTCTCTGGAAACTGGCTGGCTTATATTTTGGTGATCATTTTGTAAGTGTGTTGTTTCAGGTGCATTCTTCTTTGTTCAGAAAGCAAAAAATAGCCAAGAACATTATTCCTCAAATAAGTATGTTACTGGGTTTTAAAGAAAAAATTGTGGATGCAACATTTATTCTGACTGGCCCAGCCTTGTCATCTACTGTTCTAAAAGCTATTCCCATAACATAGTCTTCGAATGTTTAGGAGGGAAATGACTGTTCTATCCTAAATAAACTGACATTTTTGCTTTTAATAATTCTTATTTTTGCTCTTCTCTGCTCTTCCCATTAGGTGGTTTGCAGCAACTCAGTTTGAACCTCTGGCAGCAAGGTCTGCTTTTCCATGCTTTGATGAACCAGCACTTAAAGCTACTTTTTTGATCAAGATCAAAAGGGATGAGAAACTTTCCACTCTGTCAAATATGCCAAAGGTACCTGCTTTTGTAGGGGAGCTCTAGTAGAGCTGCTGCCTAGGCAATATGTTTCAGTGGTTTTGACTGTGTTTTTATACCAATAATGTCCAGGGGATTGCCTGAGTGGGTAAGCTATAAACTGTATGACTTTATCAGCTGTTTTGTTCTCAAAGACTTGAACTTTGTGAGAAAATAACTGCTCAATGCATTGCACAGTGTAGCATGTTACTGACAGACAGTTGAATGACTCAAGGACTTCTGTTGAAATTAAATGAACCATTATTTTGCAAAGGTTATGGTATTGGTGGCATTGGTCTCAACAGGCCTTAAGGTTTGCTTTTGTATTTTCTGTGTTTTCTGCTGCTGCTGCACTTGTGCAGAGTACTAGAGTGCCTTCAGCAGTAGTTTGTGTAACTAGCACCAGTCTGTGTGAAAGATTTGCCTGATCCTGAAGGAGGTGTTTCTGTGGCTAAATGAGGGAAGCTGTGGTATGAATACAGAGTAAGCTCTAAAATGTGAATGAGGAATCTGACATTACTTCAGCCAGAGTTTTTCAGAAAAATCTTGTAAGAGCTTTACCTATCTGAATTTTATGGTATTGTTTTATGCCATTATGCCTTTGGACAAACCTTTGTGGAAGCCTAGTTCATTTAGACAGATGAGAAAGACTAACATTATTTAGTCTGTCCAAACTAGATATTCTGTCATCAAAACATTACCACCATTTATCACCCAGCAGAAAATCAGTACTGGCAATGGTCTAATCAGTAACGACAAAATGACACCTTTGGTGTTGCTGGTACATTTATGTACAGTGTGCATCTTGGGTTCCAGAAAGTTGTCTAAAGCTCAGGTGCTGATGCAGATACCTTGTTTTTGAAAACCAGGCTAATAATTGCAAACTTACTAAATAGTATATTTTCACAGTGTAGGAACATTTATTTGGATTTATAGTGATTCTTAGCAAATACAAGAAAAAGTGGACTGTGGTGGGCCACTCTTCTGTTTTATGTAAACAAGAAGTTCACTCACTCTTCTCTGCTAGGAGCTGGGCAAGTCTCTAAGGCATCTTTCAACAGCTTCCCCAAGTTCTTCACGTATAGAAAGTAAATTATGGTTTAGCACTGCTGCATACACCCACAATTAGCTCTGCTGGTCAGAGCAGGGTGCTAATAATGCCAGGGTTGTGTCTTTGAGCCCCGTATGGGCCATTCACTTGGACTTGGATTCCATGGTCCTTGTAGGTTCCTTCCAACTCAGAATATTTTGTCATGTGTGCAGCAGACATTGTTGAAATAATCATTTATACCTACATGAATAAGGAATCTCAGAAACAGGCCTTGTCAGCTACTGTCTACATCACTAACTTGGCAATATGTAGTGTCTGAATTGAATAAGGCTAGAAATAAACTGAGTATTTTGGGCCTGTGGAGCTACCTTTTGGGGTTTTGGGTGTTTGTTTGTTTGTCTGTTTTGGGGGGGTTGGGTAGTTTTTTGTGCACTTTATCTGCAGCTGCAGCAGATTTTCTTAAATAGACTGTCACCTCCTTACAAAATAAGGGTTGTAATAAAGGCATAAATTTATGAGTTCACTGGAGGAATTCGAAAATGGCATTCTGGCCATATATAATGGTCAGATTAAATTATTATAGTGGTTATATCTTCAGGTTTAAAAATCCATTTTCTCTTTAAGGCTGACAGTTAAATTTCCAGTGACAATAAAGCGTCAAAATGTTGTTTGGTTTCAATAACAATGTTATTGTTACTGGTTTTTAAATGTTTGTGGGTTCTGAAAACAAAATCATAGATGAAGTTCAGAATTTATGGACTGCCATCTCTCTCTCCAGACCTTTAGTATTCTGCACTATAGTGGTTTTAAACATTTTGCTTTATCCTTTTTGTATTTTGTGTCTGTGAAGGAGCACATAGAAAAGTACTTTAAGGCATAAAGCATGCTTTTCTAGGACTAGTATTAAAGAAAACTGCACAAAAAGTAAGTTGAGGTACAGGATCTTACTTCTGCATGGTATCTTAATGTGTGCTCAGAAACTGGGCAGACGGTTACTTTTATCAGTGTATGTTTAAGCTGGACATGTTTTTGCTTTGAAGTAACCCAGATCTTAGATTTTCCTCAGTTTTTAAAATGCGTTCTCTTTTGATTAGTAAAAGTGCATCTGAGGAATGTTTTTTTCAGTTTTGAAATATTAAGTATGTCTGGTTACCTAGTATTATTGAGACTTGTGGAAAGAGGCAAATACTTAACTCATGTAACAGAGCGTTTTTAGTAGGCTGTGCTGAACTGTATCTCTGGTCTAGCCTAACGCTCCCTTGAATTAATGCTGATCTGTGTTGACTTTGGATTATAGTGGGACTTTAAAGGCAAACCAAATTAGATTAGTTTCTCCAACAGAGTAGTTGGAGAGTAGATAATACTACATAATAGAACTTGACAAATAATTTTTGTGTAAATAAGCATAAATGTTTTGTGTCTTCTTAAGTTTGTTACATTGTTGTAAGTATCATCAATCCCACTGAAATATAACAAAAATATAAAGATATTATGTAAGCTTGCCTATAAACTGTTCATAGCATGAAATAATTCTTTAACGTTGATTTATTTTATGTCTTAGTGTTCTTTTGTCTGCATTAATAATACTTCATTTCCCCTGCAGAAAGCCACGACACCCGTGACAAATGGAATTGTTCAGGATGAGTTTTTTGTGAGTTTGAAGATGAGCACTTATCTAGTAGCTTTTGTTGTTGCAGACTTGAAAAACATCAGCAGGGAAGCTAATGGGACTCTGGTATGTGTTTGTTTCACTTTAAGTTCTGCTTCACTCTTCCCAAGGTGACCAGGCTACTAAAGATGCCCAAACCAACAAGCAAACTCTGTCTCTTTTAAATTTATTTATCTTCTTGGTTTCATTATACTCATCTTAGATAGGGGACAAAAGCCATATGCTGTAAAGTAATTGAGGTGATACCAGACTGAATATACTTTTACAGCAAGGGATTTGCATCGGGTTTTGTTAACAGTGGAAATTTGCAAAATGTGAAATTTGTAAGAGCTTTCAGAGCTGGAAGCTTTAAACTCTTCTTTTCATTGCTTCATCTGTGACTAGTAATGTCATACAAACCAGGAGTTGTTCTGAGGATATAAAGAAATGTGACAAGTTTTCCAGGAATACCTACTCTTGGTTTAAAGCAGTAAAATTTTCTGTACCTGCCAAAATAACATAGGTAAAATCTCATGCCCTATGATAAAGCAATTTAGGCTGACTTTAAATCTACATTTAGTCGCTTAAATACGGTTATTTAACTTTGTTTTTCCAAGGGTCCCAAACATCAAACAGTAGGTCCTGCTTGAGCTTTATCCTTTGCAAGGGTATGGCTTGTTTCTACAATATGTGTAGTCAGAGCAACTAATGAATAAACATGGTAATATTAGTAGATGCTCCTTAATCTTATTTTAGAAAGTGCAGAAGTTTCATGTAAGCAACGACTTTCACATCTCTTTAGCGGAAACTGCCCCTCTGTGGTGAAATGTCAGAAGTGCCAATGCACCTAGAAAAAGCCAGAGTAGCATTGTAGAAGGAGAAGCCTGCTCTTTAATCCGGCAAACAAACACAAGTAAAGATACTAGACAGGTTTTGATTCTGCTAGACAAATATTTCTCATGAAAGAGGAACAGACTGTTACACTTTTTTTTTTTCTTTTTTCTNTTTATTCAAGTCTGTGCTTGAACTGTACTCGGGTAAAATCATACAGTCATACAGTCAGTTTCTTGAGGCAGATAACTTTTTAACTTAATAAGAGTACTTCTTACTTACCTTTAATTTATTATTTTTAATTTCTTCTTTCTCTTTAATTTATTAGTATTTTAATCTTATTAAGAACACTTGCTACCTTGAAGGGAGAAAACATAGGAATATGAAGTAAGGCCAGAGTTTTAGTAAGTCTAAAGTAGTCTCATCAGTGTCTAGCAGGCCAAGGAGGTCAGTAAAAAGGAGGCATATATTGACATTTCCTGGGAAATACAGACTTAGAAGTTTTCCAGCAACTTGTGGCTGGGAGTTTCAAAGAACTTGAGCTTTGCACAGAAGAAGTTTATTGTCATGAAAGCTTTAAGATAGTGTAGAGTTGCTACAAGTTGCTAGAAGTAAAGTTGCTTCACTGCTCAATTCCAGACAATCCTGGAAGGCTCTTATGTTTTGATTTTGAGCTGAGAGTTTGCAGCGAATAATGCTTTTGTACTCCAGGATCACTAGACTGGATTTTTATTTGTATGTGTTTCATTCAAACTCAGAAATTAAAAGGGCACCTTTTCCATCTGTTTGAAATATTGCTTGTTGAACTAATTTATAGCACAGGAAGGGGGACTCCTTTTTTATAGAACTGGAATATGGTTCTCCACATATTTCTTTTTTTTTGTGTAGGAAAGGGTGTCCTAAATGTGAATCTACATATAACCTAATCAAATGTTATGTTTTTTTAATACAGACAATTCAACATGAATAGGGGGAGATGGTAACCTCTCAATTTTTATGAATGCTTCTTACATCATGTCTAACATGGCCATACCTTAAATAGGGATGAACTTTATGCCAATTATTATTTCTAGAGAGAATTTTTTGCAGATGATACTATTGCTATCATACTGTAAATGTATCATAGCCTAAAGATGAGTTGAGGTGTACAGGGAGGGTCACTTACTAACTCACGAGAGATTTTAAAATTTGTGTTGTTGTGTTGTTAAAATGGTTCTTGCTTACACACATGACAGTGTCCCTGTATTTTGACTAGTTAATAAGCTCTAGTAAGAAAAATCAGCTTTTCATGAGCAGCTTCATAACTACTGTATGTGATTTATGTATGTACTTGCAAAAATGTGTCTTACTCCTGCCAGCTCCTCCTTGAGTGCTAAATCTTTCATAGCTATAAGTTTTAAAATATTTTCTCTTCTCTATTTGAAACAGGTATCTGTCTATGCCATACCACAGCATCTAAACCAAGCTGGATATGCCCTAGACACAGCAGTGAAGCTTCTGGAATTTTACCAAAAATACTTTTTAATGAAATACCCTCTTGAAAAATTAGGTAAGTTCTTTAGGACTTTGTTAAAAAAAACAAACAACAACAACAACAAAAACCAAACCAAACAAAAAAACCAAGAAGAAGCTCTGATCTGAAAAATGCATGGGATTTTTCATTTTTTAAAAAAGTATTACAGTTATTAAATAATTTAAAAACTAGTTACATGTTTGTCTGAGTGCAAGTATTAAGTGAGTCCCAAGTTGGAAAGCTTTTGTGAGCTTTTGAAACCAGATTGCTTGTATTTTTATGTAAATTTACACTGAAGAATTTCTTTGGTGTTACTCAACTTGGTAGTGAGGAAATTCTCAGTCTGTGAACCATGTGCACAACTGCAAGATCTGTAGCTTGACTCCTCTGCATGTATTAGTTTGACTGGAAAGATAGTGAAATGCAGTCTTGTAAAACACTATTTTTCAGCAGTGTACTTTTCAGGCAATCTCATTTCCATGTTACATTTATTCATGCAGGATCCATAGGCAGGGTCTCCTTAGGTTGTTTGTGTCAGAGTACTACTAAAGAAACATTGTTTTAAATCTGTAGGGCTTCTGTACTTGAGATTTGAGTCCACACCAGAGGGTTTAAATAATGATTTTTTTTCGTTATTATATCTTATAATAGATAAGCTTTAGAGACAGGATTGCTTTAAATAGCAATTTTCAAAATCTTCTTTTAAATCTTTTCCAGATCTGGTGGCAATTCCTGATTTTCAGTCTGGTGCAATGGAAAACTGGGGCTTGATCACCTTCCGAGAAACAACACTCTTATTTGACAATAGTACTTCTTCAGTGAGGGATAAAAAGCTAGTAACTGCAGTGATAGCACATGAACTTGCCCATCAGGTACTAGTCTAGGAAGATTATTGTTTTCATTTTTAATTTCTATGTTTTTAAGTGCAATTCTGTCCTTAAATTCACCCCTCCTCTCACTGTGACTAGGTTGTGCATTGTATCTGTTCAGAAAACCTGCAGGAATGTTTCCTTCGGCACAACAGGCTGAGTACAACTCTCATGCTATGCTTGAGGAGTTGTTGCTGCAAAAGCTTTATTGTGATTTTGACTGACCTTCATTTTACCACAAGATAAGGCAGACAATGGATGGAGTACTTCTCATTTGATTTTAATTTTAAGAAAATAATGATATTTTTGGTCTTTCATAGTGGTTTGGCAATCTAGTTACTATGGAATGGTGGAATGACCTCTGGCTGAATGAAGGATTTGCCACGTTCATGGAATATTTTGCCATGGAGGAGGTTTTTCCAGAATTACGTTCAGTAAGTAATTTCTGTAATTACATTTACTGTACCTTCACTATTACCTAGTTTTAGTGCTGCCTATAAACAATTGTACTTAGAAACTGATACTGAAATTAATTTTGGGGACGGTTGAGATCATGCTATATCTCTGCTTTGGCATTTTATTATACTGGAAGTGGCTTTGAGAAGAGTACATTTTTTCTGTGGGTTTTAATTTTTTTCCTTTATTTTGATAGTAATCTACATGCAGTCTGCTGTGTTCTGTTGAAGATTGAAGTGTTCTGTTCAAAAATAGCAGTTGTTAAAACATGTAGATGTCTATATATCAAAATTATAAATTAAAATCTTTCTAGAACAGGCCCAGACATGTTGTTGAAAAAGTTGAATAAGTCTACTTCTGCTTTTCTTAACGGACATAGGAAGCTTTATTATTAAATACGCCTGAGGTTGCAAGAGCCTGAAAGACACACAATCCCCAGTCGCGGTATAATCAGAAACATTTATTAAAAATGTATATAGCTTTTATAATGTTTTCATCATTGGGTTAGAATAGTGTGAGCCTGGAAAGCTAATTGTGTAATTGCTAATAAGCTTGCTAACCAATAATATTTGTGATCAATTCCCTAACAGCAGCATCACACTTCTCTCTTAAACACTTATATAATAGTTCTTTCTGTGAACTACTGTGTACCTGTTAATTGTTACATTTTTAAAAAGCTTGTTACATGTCTGCTGCCTTGACTGAATAGTCTTTTCTTTCTGACTAAATGCTTTTTGTTCTCCCAATGACAAGTGCCTTTTGTTTTCTTTTTCTGTATCTCCTCCTTTCTTTTTTACTAAGTGTTGCAAGCTAGTACAGTGTGTCTGCATAAGCATTACCAGCTTTACATTCTGATGGATAAGTCATTGAATACAATAAAATACACATGATAAACATAACATAAGCATGAAACATGGTATGAGTTCTGCTACAGCGAAACTAACAACGTTTGACCCAAACTTCAAAATTAAATCTTCCCAGCCAGGAGAATAGGCTGAAAGGATCCTACCCCTGTTTTGCTGTGATTCTCCAGACAGCTTCTTCAATTCCTGGATGCATTTGTGAATGGATTCAGAGTCATCACTGAGGTTCATACAGCACATTGCCTTGAAGTCTTCACATATATGTCCTTGGGCTAACAGTAAAAAGCCTATTGCTACGCTGTTCTGCAGTGTTGCATGACATACTGAGTCAATATCTGTTAATAATCCTCTTAAAGCATTACTAGTAGCATTACTTTCTTTTGCAAGCCAACACCTAGTTTATTAATTGCGTTCAAGGCATGTGCAGTATCAGTAGAGGCAACTAAGGAACTAAAAAGTCTCTTTGCTCTATTCCAGAATTCAACATCAGAGTTACAGTCAGGGTCAAATGACTTTGCATCACGTTTATTTTGCCTATGTTGTAGTGTCCAGTTCATTAGAGTTTCAAGACCAGGGTGAAACACAGTCAGACAACCAAAAGTACATGGACCTCCCACTGCGTTACTTGGAATGCCTTTCCATGCTCTGTCACCACATAATAAAAATTGTTGTCAGGCAGGCTTCTTGCACTGGTCTCTGTTGTGATTTGTGAGGGAGTAGTAAAATTGCACCAGGCAGAGGCATTACTATAAATGCCAGTGCCACTTATGTCCATCCCTCTATTGTCTGGTTTTGGATCATTAGCATAATTAAGGTAAAAACGCACAGGAACTTTTATAGAGGTTAGTACATCCAGCCCTTGAGGCTGCAGTGAGAGAGCAAGGAAGTTTCTTGCTTTTCCCATGCCTCCCTCAGTATTGTCCAGGTACCATTCCACAGACTGGCCAGCACTGGACTGCCGTGATCCCAAACACCACAATGATCTACTCTTAGCTGGAGTTGTACAGTCACGTGTAACTCCTTGACTGAATAATGTTTTCTGTTCATCCTTTGTCAAAGGAATGCCAACCAGACATGTCTGAAATNTGTGGATGGAGAAACACAGCCATAACCACACCCCCGTGTTAGCAAAGGCACAGGGCCTAGCCATTGTCCACTCTGCAAATCTTTGTAATAAACAAGCCATTGAGAGTCTGTTAAGGATCACAGGAAAATCTTTCTTCACTTGCTGTTTTCTTATCAAACCTGCAAATACTTAAGAAATTTAAAACTAATTTTGCTTTGTCCAATTGTTCTTGAGGTATTATACCAAGGAGATCTCCTCATTTTCATTTAAGAAGCCTGTTCTTTTAAAGGGCATATGTTCATTCACAACAGCTTGACTTGTTGAGGAATGAGGTATACTAGACAATGATGTATACCCCAAAAATGGAAAAAGGTTGTTATTGGTTGTGAAACATATGCTGCACCATTATCAATTTTCACTACTTTCAGGACTCCTAAGTCAGCAATAGCTCACAACATGTTTAATCACATCTCTTGGTGTTCTCCCTTTATGAGTGGAGGCAACAAAAATTTGGAATACGTATCAACTGATAAATGCACATATTTTAGGGTGCCAAAAGAGGAAATGTGTAACATCC
>VXBR01001466.1:5714-43590 GCA_013400215.1 Cisticola juncidis
GGCTCGCGGCGGGGCGGGGTGATCTCCCAGCAGGAGCGGTGCTCGGCAGGGCGGCTGCTACGGGCTGCCCCATCGCAGCAAACAGCTCTACCAGCGCCCTGCGAGCTGGGACCAGCTCCGCGGCAGCCATATCCCGGCGGGAGATATTAAAAAGTTCAACACCGACAGTGTCCCAGAAATCTCTGGTAAAGACGGCTGAACGGTCAGCATTTGGGCAATTCATTAAAGTTCATGCTAGGAGGTCTTTTAACTCTTGTTTTGGTGAGTTAGTTGGGCTGGATTTTAGCAAATGTTTTAGTTGCTTAAAGATATCTCTGTCTGGGGCAAAATAACCCTGTCCCATGATCAGAGCGGTTTGTTGCTTACTTCAGTGTCGTCGAGGCAGGCTCGTCCTTCAGAGCTCCGGCGTAGGCGCTGGCCAGGCACCCCAGTCCGTGCTCGGGACACCGCGTCCCGGTCCCTCCTCAGAGCCCCGGCTGGGCGCTGCTCAGCACCGCCGCGCCGTGCTCAGGGCTGCCGCGGCTGAATCTTTACAGAGCTCCGGCTGGGCGCTGCTCAGCACCGCCGCGCCGTGCTCAGGGCTGCCGCGGCTGAATCTTTACAGAGCTCCAGTGAGGCGCTGCTCAGCAACGTCTGCCCGTTCTCGGTCCTCGTAGGGCTCCAGTGAGATGCTGCTTTAGCAACCACCACGCCGTGCTCAGGAGTGCCACGGCCAAATCTTTATAGAGCTCCGCCTTTGCGCTGTCCAGCAACGCTATTCCGTGCTCAGGACGCCTTTCAGGCGTCTGAAACCTGTTGGTTCAGTTACCGTCCACGGTGAAGTCTCCAGCAGGTGGAAAAGGTGAATCGGCCTTCTACCACTTTGAGCGCCAATCTGTAGGAAATTTGGGGACGGTCACGAGATTTCTCTGGAGTCTGGGCAGCTCTTGAAACACACAGTTTATTGCAATAGGGTCGTGAGTACAAGAGCTCTGCTTAAAGCTGCCAGCCACAGCTAGAAGCGTGCCCAAGAGAGATAGAGCAAGAGAGAGAGAGAGAAGGAGAAAGATGAAGAAGATGCCTAAGTTCTTGTTACATTGCATTATATCTCTTTTTGTCTTGAGTATGCTAATTTACAATCACCCAACCAGTAAAAGACACAAATCCTACAGAGCCTACATCCAGGCTGTTAGAAGTGCTACATTACCATGTTGTGTTACATTTCAAACTCTAAAAGCTGGTTTCTAGACTCCTTTTTTCTTCTCTGCCACGTCGGCAGGGTCTCCCCAACCTTTGGACCCTTGGCATCCCTTTAGTTGCCAAGGGTATTTGTTCAATCAAGAGAGATTCTTCTTCAACCGGCTAAACCATTGTTTTCCAGTTGAACAGTAACTAACAGCTTGGCATCTTATATCTCAAAGTTCGCCTTCATTTCTACTTTGCTTATAGGTTTCATAGTTTTAAAATCTTTTGCTAAGCAATCATATTTATAAGGCTTTTCTATTCCATCCTTCCCAACATCCATCCTAAATTTCTGGAAAATCATCATAAATTTTATCAACCCTTTATCAGCTTGAAGAACCTGGCAGGAAAGGTAGCATCTGGGGAAAATGCTACGCATGCATTTTGATGAAGGAATGCCCTCACATATGGTGTAGTTGGGTCCAGTCTCTTGCCTGCCTGAAAAAGGGAATAGTTTTATTCCTTGAGAGGGTCCAGAGCTCTTACTTGAAGTGCTTTGACATTATTTGTTTCAAAGTTGAACTCGTTTGGAAAACAATCTCTACACTGATGACAGTACAGACATATCTAGCACTGGATTGCACAGGCCTTCTGCTGCAGAGAGCTCCTGGAGTCAGCTGCCAAGAAACAACAGAAAATTATATCTTGGTTTCATTAGCTCAGTCTGACTTACCAGCCTAAAGTTACCCTACTGATTTTAACAGACTAGCCAGAAAAAAGGGATTAAAGTTAGACAGAAGTATTTATGATCCCAACTGATGCTTTTGCAGACCAAATAAATGTGAATGTAATGTCCTGGTGCAGAAATACAGCTACTTTCCAAACTTTATATGCTTTCAAACACTAAGAAAATGTTTTTCATCAATGGAAAATACATAGATCAACAAAAAAAATGTGATGTATTTCAGACACATAATTCTTCAGAATAAGCTTTCATCTTACAATTTTTAGGAAATGAAGTAATGTGCTCCTTTCCCTTTGCTTCCTTGATTCACAATGATGGATATAATATAGATAGACATTTTTTAGCTGGACTCAACAAACTCATGGAAAAAAATCTAAGAACCAGATTCCACTTCCACCCTCAAACACCACTACCTGTGGGCTGAATTGCCATTCACTTTGTTCAGAATACAGTGAATTAACTTTAGACTAAATTAGACTGCAGTCATGAAATGAAGCATGCATGACTGCACTGCATGTGCAACTGCACTTCAAAGAGAAATTGAATGAAGTCAGCAGGGTCTCAGATGAACACAGGAACCCATCCACTTATACCCAGTTCTTGGATAGCCACTTTTTCAGGGTCCTGCCACCTGAGGCCTCAAACTGTTTATTTTTTGTGACACAGATACTTCTAGCCAACATCTGATTGCCCATGTCACATTACTGATGGCATAGAACAATGTGTTCTTCCATTTGCTTCAAAATCAAAATAAGTTACAGTCCTTGGTGAGGAATGAGAGAAACAAGAATGGAAAAGAGTGGAAACAGAACGATTGGAGAGGGCCTTTTTAAAGGCTCTGGCCTGGAAAAGAATAACAAAGGATTCTTTTCATATCTAAAAGACAGCACAATTAAGGCTTAATTTGCTTCTTCAGTTGCCCAATCTGAATCAAAGCCACATCTGTGCAGGTGGAGTTCAGAGCAGCAAATAATGACATTCACACACATCTAAATCCTTAACAGATGCAAACCAAGCACAGGCTGCAAAGCCCCTGGATGCACACTTTATGCTGAAATGGGTCTGGTCTCGCATTAAGGAGGGTCAGGCTGCTGCATTTTATTTCCCTTTACAGTATCATTGCACACACCCCATTCATTTGAATGCTGGTCTGTTTTAAAAGCTGCTTTAAGATCTGGCTGTGAGCATTGGCAGCTCTTGCAACCACCTCTTCCCCTTGGCACTGCTGGAACAGTGCAGGGAAGTTGACAAAGCTCATGTAGAAAGCCATACCTTAATTGCTAATCTCTGCAGTTTCGTTTGACAGCTAGAAATCCCATGCTAGAACTTAGATGCCACACTACAAGATAGACAAAGAATTGCAGGCACTTCTCAAGTCTTCTAGACTACAGGGTGGTTTTCTGATTGTTCAAGGCAATTGCAAATTGATACAGGGGCAATGTACATAGACATGAAATAAACTCCTGATTTTTTGGTGCTTCATGGCAAATAATAGCATCACCTAATCTAAAAAAATAACAGTGTCTTTAAAACTGAACATAAGCCAACAGCTATTTTTGCATGTTTTTATGTCATCACAGTGCAAAGGCAGAAATGAAGAGATTTCCAGCTATCCACAGCCTGTCACAGTTTAGTTGCTTTCAGCAGGCACCACTACCAACAGGGAGCTGTACGGGTGATACTCCTCAGGCTCAGCTCCCTTTGCCTTAAGAAACAAAGTGAGTCACTTGACATAGACAATTAACCACCTCACATGACTTTTGCATTTAGGGAAAAGGGGAAGGTATGTCTTGAAGGTGTCCCAAGGTCTTGGGTGAGCTGAGTTGCTGTCTGAAGTCTCTCGTAATCCAGTGACTATGCATGCATCAGAAATAAACTGGGTACCTAAATCTTTGCTCAGATAAAATGTAGCAAATTTCATTGAATAAATCCAGGCATTGGGATTATTTATGTGAATACAGTGCTCTGAACTGACTCAGTAGCTGGAACCTAGTGACCTATTCACTGAAGATGTTTAGACAAGGAAACCTTATCACATTTCAATACACAGACTTGCAGAAGGCTTAACAGGAGTAATGTAGATAACATATCTAAATGGTGTAAAGAACAGGAAGCAAAGGTTTGTGGCTTGAACCAAGTGCTGATGAACATAATTACTGTAATTATCAGGAAAAATATTTAAATAAAAGAAAAACAACTTTTCCATAGAGATAATTATAATGCTTTTATTTAGCAAATGTCCTGAAGAATTGTTTTTCAGTAAAGACATACAGGTATGTCCCAATTCCACAGAGCTTCCATGCTCTCAAATAGCTATGATTTTTTAAAATTTTTTTTAATGAACAGAGGGAAATCTATGTGGAAATGTCAAACTTATTTTTGTCATAAATCACATGATTCCATTTACCACTAATCCCCAAATAATTGACCTGGGGCCACCAAGAGCTTGCAGATCCCTTGCTGGTGCTTTATAGAGAACAGGCTTTTCACAAAATTTTAACTGTCCTCTTTCTAGCCATGTGAAAACAAACAAAAAAAAATACATTAAATACTTTCTTAATACATACTTTTCTGTACTGGCACTTGCTGAAGTTACCACAGGATTGCTTTGGTTCTTTGTACTTTTAAAATTACATATGGAAGAGCAGTGATATAGGACATTATTTCCCTATGAAGACGTGCTTCAAACTATAGAAAACTTTCTTGAAACCCTGCCTTACAAAATGCAGAACAGACTCTACAGAATTCAGCATTCTACAGCCACAGCCTACACTTGGCTAAAAAAGAAATTTTTTTTTTTCCTGAGAATTGCATTCTGTTCTACTTTGAGTTAACCCCATATTTGCCTTCTACTACTACCTACTAGTGACATGCCTCTCACTTGGTAAGAACTGATGGGCTTGTCATTTCCCCACTGTGCCAGATTGTAAAGCATGGAGGAGATGACAACATATGGGTTTGCAATAATGATACAGGGATGTCCTACACTGAGCCATTCTTTGGTTTGGCAGAGAGAAAAGGAGTCTACTGCTAAGATCTGCCTCGTATACATATGTTTGAATATCCTTGTCTTAGGAGAATGTCCAGAGACATCCCCAGCAGCCTGAAATGAAAACTCACTAAATGCAAAACAAATTCTGTATTAAAAAAAGACCTTAGAAACAAACCTATCAAGAGGGCTCTTCTCACCAAAAAATTAATTACAACTTTATGTTACTGAACTCTGATGAACAAAGCATAAAATTCCCTCAGATGTGAGGCCCAACTCAAAACACAATGGGTGAGTACTTATTAAGTACTTATTTTTCTGAGATAGTATTGCTTGCTCTATTCTTTAATCCCTTCTGGTCTGGAAACAATCTTTCCCCAGATGTTTTTGGAATGTTTCAGAAAAAAAAGAAAAAGAAAAGAAAAGATATAAACTTTGGCCCTATTAGGGTTAATGCTTTTGCATAGACATACATGACCATAAATTGGTCAACTGGTAGAGGTCTTCTGCTAACATTGTGACTGAGAACAGGAAGAATACAGCCACAATAATATACAGCTGTCTACTAAAAGTATTGCATACAGACATCTTTGGCCATGCAGTCTCTTGGCCTTCTGGAAATACGTGAGCTGCATTGCTAACATGACAAAAAAAATGGCAATGTTGAGAATTAGAAAGAGGCGAGTATAAGAAGCCGATATTGATGGAGCACTTCGAGCAGTTGCCACCATCTGTGTCAGCCCTGAGCGGCCTTTGACTGACACCCCAGTTTTGTGCTTCACATAAGTGATATCTGCAAAATCCAGAAGATCTTTCATTTCCTCATCTTCGTCTATAGGCAACTCTTTTTGTGCTTGAGTCTGTGCCTTTTGTCGCACTTTTCTTTCATTTACCTCAATTTGTGCAAAAATGTCAGGAACAGCATCAACAAATTTGTAGCCTTTGGCTGCCTTTCTGTTTTTCTTTGCTCTGCCACGCTGCTGCTGCCTCTGTGAGATTGCAAATATCCTGTCAATGGCCTCCTCTGTCTGTCTCTTATCTGAAAACCTCAGCAGGCGCTCAGCAGTCCTCCTAAAGCTGGCCGTGTTGCGTACACGAGACAGGATCTCCTTCTCAAGCTGCTGGAAAACAGGCTTAATATGTTGCAGGCTCCTCTCCACGATCCCTATGTAGTCCTTCACTTCTGGCACTGCGGAGCTCCTAATGGCAGAGGCTTGGTCAAAGACAATTTTCTGGCGGTCTGCAATAACCTGTGCAAAGGCAGAGTGGGAGCCATCCTCAGCGGGCCACAGGCACACGGTGTAGGTGTGCTCACCAGTGGTCACAAAAACATCCAGCTGCAGGGAATCTCCACGCACGGTGAAGCTCTGCACGTCTACAGAGGGCCCAATGAAAAGGTAAATGGCCCTCGTGACGGGGTGCCGCAGCAGGGTCGTTACATTCACGTAGTTTGTTCCATTGTAGGGGTAGCCCCGGGGATACATCCTTGAGACAATGGTGGCTTTCTCACTGTGGCCAGTGTCGTCCATCCAGTACATCTTATATATCCCATCACGGTGCCTAATAAAGGCCCCATGGACATCATCAACAACTGTTTCTTCAAAAGGCACATCCACATTGTGGAAGAAACTGGTCGCTGCCTCCAGAGGGCTGTCATCTTCTAGGTGGATTTGGTCCACTAGCAAGAGAAGCTGGGGATGGAGGAGTATAAGGTTTCGTTGCAATTTTCTCAGCTTCAGTTTAGGATTGTATGCACCCACTCCTTCTCCCCTGATAAAAACCACCCCGCTTCTCTCTGTGGCAGCAACCACTCGTCCCTGACAGTCGCCAGCCAAGTCTTTTTTATATTTAAGCCACTTTGAGGAACAGTCTTCTGTAACCTGCCCTTCCCATGGGGAGAAGCAGCTCTTAGACACAGCAGGGGAAAACATCAAAACATTATTTAGAAAAGTATATTTTGGCCCATACAGAGCTTCAGTTATGAAAGGTACGCCATTGGGAGCGAAAGTAAAGGAGTTCTGGTCTGGGTGTTCATGGCCAGCATTAAAGTTCCTCCACCCCTTGATCCACTCTTCATACTTGTTCTTATGAACAATATCGTATATTGCACGTCCTCCCAGCTTTCCTGACTTGAAGGAAAGGAAAGGCCTGTTGATTTCAGCTGGCAAAGCACTTCCATAAGTTACCACTCCCCAGTCCTCAAAATAATGCAGCTTAGGAACCCCATAGTCTGGTGGAGGTACAGAGCGTAAACTTGCGTCATACCTGCAAAAAAAGATGAGAAAAATGGGGTTTAAAATCACTTGACTGATTCCACTATTAGCACTTGTACAAAACTCAAAAAAACATTCATCATTTACATCAAGGAGCAAGTCAACAATCCATAGCTCACAGCTATGCTTCCTAATTGTACAGCTGTAATTATTATTCATCATAATAATCTCTATACAAATTTGTTGTGCGCTTTTTACAGAACAACAGGTGAAAGCATCTGCTCTGCATTTAAAGCAAGCAGCCTTTCTGCAGTTCATAAATAAGCCTACCCCTAATTTCAAACTAGCCAGGTTTTGTCCAATACAGTCATAAAACTACTGACTATAGCATAGATCTTTAAAAAAGGCCCATTAGACCAGGGTGCAGACACTGCCTAAACATCAGTATTTGTGCCTATTTACTGACTACTTAGCAAAGGGAAGCAGAGTATCTGATTCCCCAAAATGATGATTACAGAGGTCTGTAATCTTCAAATAGAAGAGGTAATAAATTGAGAATTAATGAAAAGGCATTCTAAAGGATAAATGTTTATTATTTGTATCAGTTAATGTAAGTTAGTTTCTCTCTCCAAACCAGGCTGAAGAAAAAAAATCATGGTTTTTCTTGTATAAATTGTAAGATACAGGACATCTTGTTTAAAAAGAAGTCTTAATTCTAGAAGAGGATAAAATTATTGCAGTTTTATCTATGGGAGTTAAAACAACAAAAATCCAAAACATAACTTAACCTTCTGGCTTTGCTTTTAAGCAATCAAAATAAACAAAGCCATAATAAGCCCACTAACATTTGTTAGACAGTTCCAGAATCAGATTTATTCTTAGAATTAACCAGGACTTTCTGGCAGGATATAGACAGTTCCAGAATTTCTATGAAGACACAGGAGAAAACAGTGATGGGATGAGGTTGTAAAGGACAGATTCTGTATTTTGCAAGTAACAAGATGAAGGCTGCTTGGAACCTAACAAACATGCACTCAAATGTGTACATCATAAGTGCAAACCAACACATATTCAATAAGATTTTTCCTGTAAGAGAGAAAGAGCTACACTGACTCTTTGAAAATATACTTGTTATCTCCACAAACTAAGGGAATTCATATGTGGATCTAAAGCTTCTTGAGTCTTTTAATTTCTTACTTTGAGAAGATTGACATAGAAGTTAGCATAGCTGTAAACTGCATGGAAAAATATCCATCTAGCATGGCATTTTTTCCAAGCATAACTTGCAAATTAGCGTGCAAATCCAGTTAACAGCAGCCTTATAGCTTGGGTCATTTAGCTTTTAAAAGAAAGTTTATACTGTTTTACAGAGCTTTTAAAAGAAAACTAGTCTTTCAATGTTCACCTAATTCATTATAAAATAACTCAACAGGAATAAACCCCATTAGAATAGATCAAATGAAACAAAGACTACATACAGGCAAATTTTCAGTTCCTCTGGAGTGGCCTGCATTCTATGAAAGCAATAGACAGTGGAAACAAACCAGAAGAACAGATGTAGGACAAGACCAGGGTGTTCCCTGTGGCAACCTGTGCATCTGTGCTTAGTGAAGAAATTCTTCTGTGCCTCGTGACCCTGGGTGGCACACAGACAGTCTGAGCCCGGCCTTTACGGTGCACATCTAACGATAATGCATTATCACCAACAGCAAACAGCTGCCAGGTTCCTTTTGAGCCCACTCATTCCCTTTCATACCAGAGAAATTCAGTGTGGAGCGTGCACCACCTCTGCCCTTTGGATGGTGTGCCCGGGCCCTCCACCGCTCGGTTCCTTCTGATCTGCTCTGCCAACCAGTTCCCACTGCCATTGCGCATGACGAATTTGTCGAGAAACACCAGCTGACTCTCCGGCCCGTAGAACCAGTTATAGTTGGAATCCGCGATGGCCACTGTTCTCTGGAACCCTTGGGGAAGAGTGAAAAGGAATGTAAGAAAGCACAAATAAGCACACAAAGATGCTTTTGAAGAGCCTGGTGGTGAAGCCAAGAGGTGCAAACAGAAGCAGACTTTTCAGATGTTTATAGACCTGCTTGTAAATGAGCTGTAAATAGGTTAGGCAGGAGTGGTTTCCTTCCAGCCTTTCCAGCCAACTTGAATATTCACCTTTCTCCTTTGGTTTTGGGCTACAGACAGCCTAAGTCCTACATTTACAAAATGTAAGATGCAATCCACTTTCTCTCCTCACTCAAGCCTGTCAAAGGTAACTTTGCCTTTACAGCTTTTATGTTTTTATGTGAAACTGTACTCTCCAAAGGAATAAACCAGAGGTTCCCCAAAAGAACAAAATAATCAGCTTCACCTTGAAACCATCAGTGTTCATTTTGCTCTTAGGAACCTCTCCCCAAAGGATACCTGAGCTCTCACATGGAGTCAGCACAATTCCTTATGTGCCTGTGCTGGCATATCAAAACTGCATTCAGCCTCCCTAACATACATGGATAGCTCTGGGATTCCTAGAGAGCTATCTAAGTTTTTTTAACCTGGAATTTGAGCAATGTCAGTTCCCAATGAAGTGTTCCTGCAAATAAGCAACACAGGGGGTAACAGCTTTAAACTGAAAGAGGGTAGACCAAGTTTAGATACAAGGAAGGAGTTCTTTCCTGTGGGGATAATGAGACACTTGAACAGGTTGTGAAATTGTGGATGTTCCACTCCTGGCAGTGTTCAAGGCTAGGCTGGACAGGGCTTTGTGCAATCTGGGCTAGTGGAAGGTGTCCCTCACTAATAAGCAGGGATAAACAAGGATGTTACTGTTTTGATGACTGTTGAAGGTAAAATCCAAGGAAATGGTTGTTTTGAAAAAAATCCAAGTAGAGTGCTGTTTTAAAATGGCCTGTTTCAAGTATGAAATTAATTGCTGCTTCAAAAACAGAGATTCATCTTCATTCACCTAAAGGACCTACCTGGCAGGACAGTCCTGTACATAAATGCAAAGTGCTGCTTGAGCCAGGGGTGGCTGAAGTGATTGATGTTAAAATGCCTTTGGACAAGAAACATGTACTGAAACAGTGATCTGGTTGTGTAGCTGCCATAAGCCACCCCTTCATAGAGAGAACCATCTGTGATCTCCTGCAGCAGGACTATTGACTTCTCCATGATTGACAACACTTGCTTGGTCCACAAGTAAGCTTCCTGAAGATAGCCTGAAAGAAGAAGACAATGGCAAAACTAATTACAACACAACAGTTCACAGATGTTGCCCTCTGTACTCCCACAGTGGGATCCTTCACAGCCAGGAATCTGCAGTCCAGAGGTCTATAATACAACCTACTGCTGCAGCATCCTGTACTTCTAGTGTGAAAAATAAAATACTGTATTTAAACACAACAAAGCAAGGTCACATGAGCCTGGGAAAATCTATCAAACACCTTTTGCTAATAATATGGGGCTATGCTTTACAACTTAAAACCAAAATTTCCTTAAAGCATTCAGGACATGCAAAAAAGGGAAGAGCCAAACCATGACTGTTTATTGCATTTCAAGTTAAAGCTGTATGAAAAAAAACCAATGGCCCCACTAGAGGGCTCCAATAATGCAACAATTCTGATCGGTCATTTTTCACTGGCAGGATCACCAGCCTGGTAAGGAGCTCTACAGAGACTAAAAAAGTTTAAAAAATCACACTTGATCTTCAGTTAACTGATATTCTACTAACTCATGCTCTATTTTATGACCTGCTCTGTTCTACTTATACTTTCAGTTTGTTGTACAACCTAAAGGGTTATCCAAATAAAAGCTATTTTGAAAGAACTTTGCATGGGTAATTCAAAAGTAGATTCCTCAATTCCAGAATAAAATAACCTTCCCTAAGAAGTTTTAGTTTTTCTAAAGAAAAGCATTCCAGAGATTTTACTATTTGGGTCTGCTCTACACAAATCAAGACCTGGGAAGACGTCACGAGAAACCTTCTCAGTGCCAGTCTTCTTTCACTAAGCACAAGCATGAGGGCCTCAGCACCACATTTATGTATTGCAGAAGTCAGCACATGGAACCCAGCAGAGGAAAGGCTACGTGCCTTCTCTTATTTTCTTTTGGACTGAGTAGCAAGAGAGGTAGGACTGAACAGAGATCAACTGCCTTGTCCTTCTACATGGTAACTTAGTGTTCTCCCAGCTCAAGATGTCTGGATGCAGATTGAACCAGACATAATTCCACCCTAAATCAAAGCCCAGCTGGCACGTGTTACACCCCACTGCGTGAATGAAGCAACGTGCCAGGCTAAGGGAGTAGGAGCTACATTCAATCCTGTTACTCAGAGGGTTTCATCTCATTGCCACCAACACTGTATTTATGCTCAGCACAGTGATGAGTAATTCAGGCATTCTACTAGTCAAGGCTGCCAAATCCTGCTCAGTTAACAGAGATTAAAAAAAAAAAAAAAAAAGAAAGCAGTGCCTAAGCAAAACAGACAACCTGAGTCTAACCCAGTACTTTGAATGCCTGGCTGAAGAGGAAGCTGTGATAGGAAGGGGTGAGCAACAGTGGCAGTGGTGCTACTTACTTCCACTTCACTCACAGCTATTAAGACATTCTTTCATTGCTCTTCATGGAGTTGGCAGCACAGTGGTCTGCCAGAATAAAATCCTGAATGTTTCCAGTCCTGTTTTCCCTTGTGACATAAATGGGAAGCTAGCTTTTGACTGCTGCAAGAATGTTATTTGCCATGGTTCAGCTCAGTGCCTTTACCACTGTAATGCATTAATGTTCTGTTTACTTAGGATATATCTGTGCTATAATGCTACACTTATAGTACTCTAAAAGAACAATAATACATTGAAATGAAAAGAGTAAAAGACTCAACACCCTGTCAGGCTACATGACAAACCAGAACAAATCTCATCTAAATTTAGCAGTATATAAACCAGATATCTATATTAATATCAAGGCCTTGCTCAAGTTTCTATTTTGAGCATCTGAGTGTCTAAGTGCAAAGACTTTGCCATATGCACGTGCCTAGAATTAACTTCAATTAGTGTCATTTTTCATTCCTATGGCAATATTTACATTCTTTTAAATTGGCTATTTAGTCTCTACAAGTTTCAATAGCTGGATTGTGTTTAAACTTTCCAGTTGGAATTTAAACCTTCTGTGAGAAAGGTCTACACTGGGATACATTATTTGCAATTGCTATGTATCTCATACATGTTCATTCCTTTTCTCCCTCCTTTTTTTTCTCCTTCAGATTATTTTGTTTCACATTGGAATAACAGGGTTTTTTTTGTTTGTTTGTTCATTTGTTTTTGTTTTAGACTAACAGAAAAACACTAAAGTTGCTATTAAAAAATAAAGTTGCTTTATATCAAAACAATAGAACTTTAATTGAGAAATATACAGTTTGACCTATTTTCATTTGAAATATTGCTACTCTTTTCAAAGTGCTCAAGAAGTCATTAGTTTCCTGATTTTTTCCTTCCTCCTCCCCCCAAACACCATCACTTTAGTGAAAAAACTATTGCCCAGCTCTGGGATGTTTTTGTTGTTTTACTCAAGGCATACTTATGGTCTATACCTTAATGAAAAGCAGAATCATCTTGCAAACTGCCAGCTCTCTGCACCAACAAAGGCTTAGGGAAGGATGAGATTATATGAAATTTAGCAAACCCACTGAATAAACATGGCTTGAGTCTTCAATTTGTGGAAGGAAAGACAGGAGGATAGGGAATAACTTCCACACATGCTCTTGATGCTTTTCAACACACACATCAGTCAGTGTGTTTGTTTTGACAGGCACTCAGCAAAAAATGACCCTCTAAACACAGAAGGTGCCACAGTTTTTTGTCACACTTCTTTGGGCCCTTGAAAGCTCCAGTGATATGCAGATGTGCCTATGCTTGGCAGGGCTGAGCAGCTTGGCAATACCATCAGCATCCAGAAACTAGATTTTCCTTCACTTGCAGTGCGTAAATAATTCCATTGGGAATCACGTTTTCAAAACACTTTTAGCACAGATAAAATAATCACCTGATAAAATACTGATTCATCCTTATAAAAGCAGGAGCTGGCTCCATGATTTCCATCTCTCAGCTGAAGTACCTCTGGGGTTTAAAGTCAGGATTTCTTATCTACTTTCTCTCTCTCACTCTGCTACTTGCATTCTCCAGAAGGACAGGGATAGCCCCTCAACAGAGCAGGCAAAAGTTACTGGCCAGGGTATTCACCTTGGAAATGGGAAGGATGGGTTTATGTCCCTGAAGCACCTTGGAAATGGGAAGGATGGTTTTATGTCCCCAAAGCAAAGAAGAAGAGGAAACCTGGCACAAATGTTGGTTGTGGGATGCAATGGCAGAGTTCAGAGGGAGAAAAGAGCAGCCTTGCTTATCTCCATAGAAAAGGCTTTTGGGAAGAAAGGTCCTCAGCTGTGGCACTTGGGTGGATAAAGTTACACTTTTGCAGCTCCTCCGGGCAACACGACAGAAGTCTTGGATGAAATTCCAGGTTATCCTGTTGTCTGGCTCCCAGAGCACTGGGTGTTTGTGACTGCTGACTTTCACAATGCTTTCTGTAAGGAGACCAAGTGCATCATTTTGCATTGATAATCTACTCTAAAAGGCACTGTCCATGAATCAGGACTGGACAAACTGTACACAAGGGGGTTTTTAACTCTTGCAAACGGTGAGGTAAGAATTTCAGAATCACTTAAAAAACTTAACTTATATACACACACATTATGCCTTGTACATTTGCTCACAGACTTCTGTTCTCTTCAGTAAATTAAATTTTACTAAGCAGCAAAAGAGCAACCCCAATACAGCTGTACACTAAGAAGTATTTTTATCAAATCCTGAACTTTGCTGCGCAAGTGGCTGATTTGAGTTGATACACTTCAGAAAAAACCCCGTTCCTATGGCTTAGCACATACCTTGATTCATCAGAACCAGGCTTCCAGCCAGCAAGGCCACACAGTTGGTAGGCTGGTGGTTGTGAAGGTACTGGAAACCCCATCCACGTCTGTATGATGCATCGTACATGTATCCTGAGACATTGGCAATTACTTCAAGAAATCTCTCCCGTTGAATCTTGCTAAGGTAGCTGTACAAGAAGTCATAAGCAGTGGCAAAACCAACCAAGGAGTGAGCAAGAGGGACTTCATCCCAGGGGGCATCCTTCACTAGCCTGTCAATAAATAAAGATGGCAGTTAATTGAGTTTCATCTATTTGGTTTTCCCCCTTACTGTACTGTGATATGTATATGACTTAGTCTCCAAAGTTAAATGATTCATATTGAATTTTAACCCAGTAGTAAGCTACTTACCAAGTCTCTAAACTATTTTTCCTGTCCTAAGTATGGACAACATTAATCTTCAAAGCTCATAAAGTTTATTAGAAAGATTAATTTGCTAAATAGTAGAAAAAAAATGTTTGAAATATTCTGGGTTTTGCTAGGAGAAAGACAGGTAGAATACTGATTGTACAGAAATGGAATCTATTCATCTCAGGAACAATTCAAATAATTTTGGTGATAAAGTAATATGCAATGATTTATACTCCTCCAACCTCCTGTAACAAATCTTTTTTCTCTTCCAGAGGAGTCAGTTGATGATAAATGGTGCCTATGAGACTAAAGCTGTCTTTAAAGCAAGTATAATAAAACAACTCACTATACTGTTTTTTCATGCCCCAAATGTATTCAAGAACAGAAGTAGAGAAGAGAAAACTTAGTTTTACTACAGCTCAAATTAACATTCTTAATAAACACTGGGGGTTTTTAATGCTAAGGCAGAAAAGAGGTAAAACAATGTCAATACTCAAAAAGTATTTTCTAGGAACTACTGGCTTATGTCCAATGATTACACTGAACTTAGCAAAACAGTAGATTTTTACCAAAAAAAATCATAATATAGGTAGCATGGAACAAATATTCTCATAAATCAAGCATACATTGTGTATCAAATACTTTAGTTTTCCAGTACTTATAGTATTTCCAGGCCACTGTTCTAAAGAAAAGAAAATGTGAAGGAATACACAGTGAAAATAAACTTCTATAAAGTGAAAAATCATCAGTTGCTTTCATGTTTGTTTTCCTCTTTCACTTTTTTTTGCAATTCATTTTTTATTACAGAAATGAATTTAAATTGTTGGGTGTCCTACTGCAATCAGCAGAAATGGTGTGCTGTGCTTCTGAAGGCACACACAGTCCAGTTTCAACTACTTTATGACTCTACAAATATGATTTCATCTTCATTTGTGTAAGCAGCAGTGTGAACAGATGAGAAAAAAATCCCCAAAGAGTAAGATAAAACCCCAAAAAATCTGCTGTGGAAGCATTTATTTGCAATCCAAATGCATTAATAAACCATGTAGAAATTACACCTATCAGCCTAAGGCACTGCAATGATGGTAAAAGACATCATGTGCAAGTGAAAAAAAAAAGACCTTTAACTTTTATTTCAGCATATTTAAATTATTGGAAGAACTCAAGTTTGGCACATTCATACTCCCATGTAAGGAAACTCTCTGTATGCTTTTTGATCAGCTGAATTTCCAGCAGTTTTAACTGTTCACCTTCTCTCAGCTTTGATCCCATCTTCTGCTTGCAGTGAAGTTAAACGTTCTTTTTTCCTTTTTTAAAATGAAATATTTGTCTCACAGATTTAAATTAAATACATCAATCTGAGTTATCTGGTTGTTTCTCAATCTCAATTAATTCTCTATTTCTGCTTTATCTTTCTTTATAATTGAAAAAGCTGTTAAAATGTTGTTGATATACATAAAACTAAAGTTCCATTCTATGCCAATTATATACAACACTCTGGCACCATGATTCTTCTTAGGAATCCTTTGACACAGAAAAATTCCTTTGATCAGCTATATAATGAATTCTAATTTCCAAAATATTTTTAGTTTCACTGAACCTTTGTATATTCAGAAATCAGAGTTCAGATAGGTACAGAAAATGTCACTTTAAAGGCATCTGCTTGGAACAATTACAAAGGGTTTGAGGCTAAGCTATACATCAGGGTGGAAGAAAGTACAATGAAAGAATTTGAGCTAATTTATAACATTTAATTCAAGTTCAGTATCCTTTTAACAACACACAAGCTCCTAATTTGATTCTGCTTAAATCTATTCTGCCTTACCCTGATCTTTACCTGACTTAATTTAAAATAGGACTTGCCAGTAGAACTGATTTATTGTAACTTTCACTGTTAAGGTGTATGCTAACTTTATGTTTCACTTCTAACAGAATATCATATCAAATTCTACAATGTAAGAGCATATAATAATCTCCACGGTACTGCTTCTGACAAAATAGAAAACAGTCCTCTACATGGGAGGTGATAAATTGAGAAGTTATAACTGCTTTTAGGCTCCTGATAGCTTCAGGAAAGAAAAAAAAACCCACCAAAACCAAAACAAACCCCACAGCCTTTCAGTGTAAAAACCCTTATGTTAGACACCCTTATCATACATACTGACATAGTTACCCAGCTTGGATTAGACAAGCAATTTCGTTGTAACTCCCCTAAAATTGCACCTCTGTACAGTCAAGTCTTATACAAAATTTCACAGAAGAGATTAACACAAGTAATAGAGAAAATTAAAGATGATAATTTAAAGACCTTAATTTCTAAACACACAAACCCACAGTCAACATCTGTTCTTAAGGTGAAACTCTTTTGAAGAAACCACTCCTTAGTTCCTATAAATCAGTGCCCCCCTTTTACTTAGTTTCAAGGGAACCAAGAAATGTACACTGAACATGTGGAAAATGATTCACAAGAATGGTCAAGTAGCAAACATTACATGGTTTTTGTATCTAAATTATGTTCTCATTTTTCAAATGCATCTCCCAGTGTCAGACTTAGTAAATAGCCTGGCTGATAAACTCGGGGAAAGCACAGAGCCACAGGCATGCACTGAATGAACATAAGTGAAAATGCTGTTTTCAGGGCTAACTATTAACTACTAAGAAAAGTGGTATGCATTTATACAAAGATAGGCAAAAACCCCCTGACACTTAATTTGCCCTATACAACAAGCTATTTTCTAAGTCACTCAAGTCTAAAACTTAACATCAGAGAGTATGAACTTCAGCTTCACAATTAACTGTATCTGACAACAGCAAGTAACCTTTGCCTCAAGGCTGCATGAGTGTTGTCAGCCTTTAAAGGCATCAGATGTTACAAAAACAAACAAACAAATCCAAAGTAAATAAAAATATCTATAATGGGTTCTTTAATATAGAACACCCATTTAGTTGCAGACATATGCACTTTGAGCAAAGGCAGCCAACTGCTCCAAAAATTCTAAAATATATTTTAAATCCTAAAACATAAAGGCACCCCTACAGTACCTTTTTATACTTATATACCTGTATCTGTATGTATAGGTACATTTGGAAGAGGTGCCTTTCTGGAAATTTGAGGAGGTTATGAAAGAGCAAAAAGTGCTGAACAGGTCTGCTACCTCATGATCAAACTCCATAAATATCCGAAGTCATATACATTGTTCTTCACAAAAATCTGCTGTCTGGACAAATCCTGTGAATGGCACAGGATAAATACATGCCTGGGGTGTTCTTTAAAGTTTTGTTCATCTGTGTCCTATAAAATATTTTTGTTAGTTTATTTTAAACATTTAGAGTTTGATATAAATCCTCCATGAAGAAACCGTGGAAATAAAGAGATCGTGGATAAAGCTGGAATTATATGGTTTACCTACACGTGTTGAGAATTTTGGTGCAGTGTGGTTTATCTGTTTTAGATTTGCCACCTTCTACAATGAACAATGTATATGAAGAGGGGGATTAAGACCCTGTTTTCCAGTGATCAATTGATGGCACCAAGAACCATCATGCATGAACTGCATTTGTTCTGTGTATACACAGCATCTTCACTGAATGCATTTCCAAGCTCTAAATAAGTATACCATTTGCATAAAATTTTGGATGGAAAGTAAAAACCACTATCACTAACAAAACCAAGATCACTACAACCACTCAATTTCTTGACAACATTTCTGATGCTACTACTGCCTCTTCTCTCAGCAGAAACATGTTTCTGTAATTTCCCACTATTCACTACCACTAGCAGTGGTAGTGAATAGTGCTAGTAACTAGTAACTATTTCCTTACTGAAATAAGGAAATAAGTTACTACTAGCTAGTAACTATTTCCTTACTGAAAGCAGGGTCACCTGGGTTGGGACAGAGTCCTAGACGAGCAAAGACTGGGAGAAGAATTCACTGAGAACAACCCTACAGAGGTGGATTTTGGGGTTCAGGTGGATGAAAAGCTGGACATGACCCAATGATGTGCACCTGCAGCCCAGGAAGCCAATTGTTCTGGGCTCATCAAAAGCAGCATGGCCAGCAGGCTGAGAGAGGGAATTCTGCTCCTCCATGCCTCCCTGGTGAGACCCCAACAGGAGTGCTGCAAATGAGTCCTGAGGAAGCCAGAATGATGCTCAAATGGCTGGAGCACCTCTCCTGTGCAGAGAGGTTGAGAGAGATGGGGTTGTTCAGCCTGGAAAAGTCTCCAGGGAGACCTTACAGAAACCTTCTGTAAAGGGGGTCATATAAAATAGAGGGGGTTTGCATGGGCAGATAAACCATTCCCACGTGGGGGAATGGTTTTAAACTAAAAATGGAGATTAAGAGTTATGAAGAAACTCTTGACTGTGAGGGTGGTGAGGCACTGGCATAGGTTGAACCAGAGAAGTTGTGGATGCCCCAAACCTGGAAGTGTTCTTGGCTGGGCTGGATGGGGTTTTCAGCAACCTTGTCTAGTCCAAGGTGTCCCTGCCCAGTGCAGGGGTTTTGGAACTGGAGGATCTTTAATGTTCCTTCCAACCCAAATAATTCTGTTTCTACGATTTTATTAGCATTTCTCTCAGAAATATAAACCAAGGGGGAAAAATCACTATCTGGCCAGTTCAAGGCAGGATTTAAATCAAATCCTGCTCTCAAGTGAGTTCCTTGATCAAGACCTGTGGGATGTTTACAGTCGTCTTTCCTTCACTGTGTATCCAGTTCTTAAAAAAAAAATTGAAGTAAATAGGAAAATAACCCTCTTTAATTTGAGATATAGGACACCCTTCCAAGCAGTGTGAGATCTGATTTTTGGCCTCTAGGTCAACAACAAACATGGTATCAGTGCATGCAAAATGAAGAATTAAGCACATCCTGACACATGCATTACACAAGTAATCCGCATCCTGAATTTTAATGCTCCAAATTTTCCCATGACAAATTACTGCAGAATAATTCCTGGAGGAGAAGATTAAAGGAAGGATGCCAGTACTCCCTCCTCGGTACTGAAATTCTCAATCTCACTAGGTGCATGCAAAGGAAATGAATGAGAACTCTTTTCTAATGGCTTAGAGGTGAAAATTAGTTCTGAGTCAGCCCTGTAGTGCATTTCAATGCCATCTGCCTCAGATATGGTAGCCAGCTGTGAGCATGGTTGAGTTTAATGCACAATAAATGTCAAGTGTGGATGCAAATGAGGCACATAATGGGGCCAACTAACCTCTTGATCACTTGTGCAATTGTACAATCTTCCCTGGGCACTCTTGCTATTATCCTGATTCACTTCTGAGGGAAGAAGATAGAGCTTTAAACCTCCTACTGAGCAAGAAAGAGAACTATTCTTCCCTGGCTAGACAAAGCATACATATCAAGAGGGAGAACACCTTCCAAGGGGAATGAGACTACCAACATTTATTTTATAAACCAGACCAAATTTTCAATATATTTTTTACAAAGGCTCCAAAACAAAGTAAGTTTTGTGCTTAAGTGGAACATTTTCTCAATAAATGGAGCAATATTCTACAATTTTGGGAAGAAAAAGAAGACTCTGACAAAACCCCCACCTCTCAGCTTTTACTCTTCCTACATTTTTCTGGTTGGCTACCAAAGCAAAAACTCCATTATCTGCCCAACCTTAGTGCTTGGTCCTTTGCAACAACAAAAAAAATTAAAAATGAAAAACATACTTTAAAAACTGATGATTTATGTTTCTGGTGTCTAAAGTAAAACAGGTTTGCCCCTCTCTCCTTACCAGTCATGTTTCAGCAGCAGCCAATCTCTCAAGCTTGTGTTCACAGCATCTCAATTGCCAGGAAGAAAGGCAAAGGAGTGGTTAAATGTAAAAGGCTACATTCATGTCAGTATGAGGAGGAAAAAAAAGGCAATACATAGACAGACGTTTTAAGAGCTTACTATAAAAATAGATTTGTACTGCTTAGGTCTTATTGAGAGGAAGATAAAACTTTAGTTCCTTAAAAATCTTAATCTACTTTTTAACCTCTTTCCCTCTGTTTCCTCATTGGTCTGTGATCATCATTCTGATGCCTCTAAAGCTTCTTTTAGATCTTCTCTCATTTTTGGCTTTGATCACAAGAGAGTTCTTCTCACACAGGGCTTGCTTTTATGATGCTTCTGTGTTGACACATTAATAAACTAGAACTGACTCTGTTTTAGTTGTTCTCAGTGTCATATTAAGCAGACACAGAAATTTAATTATGTTATTATTTTAGGAGGTTGCTGCCAGCTCTTGTTTTAGCAAATTTGTATACCAATCATGCCACAAAGTGAGCTCCCTGTGGCTACCACAAAGTGTCAGCACCAATTTATCATCTGTATCAATTTAGGTATTAAAGAAGCTCTCCAAAATCCAGCTAGCCCTTTAATTTCACAGACATGCACAATTTCTATTTTTAAACACTACATATGTAGAAGATAAAAACAGCATAAGAGTTTGATATTTCAGTTACTAACATAACATATATTCCAGATATCAAATTCTTTCTCCCACTCTTCTTTTTCTTCCTCTCTGTAGGAAAAAGCATATCAGCAGCCTCCAAGCTTCTTTTGAACTAACTTTTTATTCCACAGTCTTATAAAGCCCCCTTAAGTTTTCTTTGAATGTGATTGCTGGTTGATTATTGGGAGTTGAACAGATGTTATAAATTTCTTGTGTCAGCACAGAGACTTGCTTTATTTCAACGTGGCATATATGAATTCATTTTAGTTAAATGATTATCCACACATGTAATTATTTACACATATCTATTTTTACCTTATAATCTCTGTTGTTCAAGATCTAGCACTATCTGGATATTAACAGCAAGGGTCCTATAGGATGCTCCAATACTTTGTAATAAACAGTGACTAACAGAAGGCTACATGATTGCTGGTTTATAAGAAAGCAGTAGAAAGGTCACAGATTTGTTATGGTGAAGCCTCCTGTTAGCTTCTCCTTAGCTGCTGCTATTTCCCTGGAATGTCTGCATGTGTTTGACAGTAATTTTCTGCCCTGTGACACCCACGGTGCCGCCATTAAATCCCAGACTTTACTGCACATCTTTAAAAATGGGGCATCAACTATGTGTAAAAAAATACAAAAACAAACCCACAGAAATCTCTTTCTGGCCATTCATATCAGAACATCTCTCTTGCTACAAGAAGGGTGCAGAATTTGTGAACTGTCAAGGCATTTGTTTGTTAGGTGGGCTTAGAAAAGAAGAGTTTTTAGCTGCTTTGTCCAGAACAGAGAATCTGACTGATCTGTTATTTCTGCACAATGTGTGACTGATTACATCATTCTGCTCAGGATGGGAATGGGACGAGCCAGCAGCATATGGAAAGAATCACGAGCACAGATCTTCTCGGCCAAAACGCCCTTCTGGTGGGGACTGCTCCAGGGGCCACTCAGAGATAAAATGCCAGAAAACACATCAATATCCTCTGTTCCCTCTAAAAAAAGGTAATAGAGTTCAAATATTAGGACAAACTTCCCATAAAATTTTAGACAGTATCTAGATATCCAATCAATGGAAAACCAAGGGGTTCATTTAATACCAGCTTCTAATTTTTACTGGCAAAACCATTAATGCTCATCTATTTCAACTAAAATATTAATGCACGTTTGTTTGCTATTGCTAGTCTCCACAACAGTGTCGTTCCCATATTAATTTGGGTGATTGTTATAGTTAGCTGTTACCCAGTGCCCCTCTGTTTATTTTAAAATGTAAACCTACTCCAGGATGTAGCCATTAGGGATGCTCTGCTAATGAGCAACATGCCTATCAACATGGGTTGTTATGACAAACGGCTCAGCCTCTGTTAGTCAACACAAAAGGGAGCTCAGTTATGGGTGTACTTTATTATGTGACATAAAATGACTATTTTAATAGATGAGAAAGGACCAGAGTTCTTAATCACATGCCCTTTCCATGTATATATCAATTACCAGAAGACTTTCTCATAATTGTATCCTGGGATATTGAACAGTGCTTGGACTATTGAGGATTCCACTAACGTAAAGAAGAAATTTAAAATGTCAGTCTCCTTAATCTCCTAACATTCTGAAATAAATAACCAGTTACATTTTAAATCATATTTCTTTTATTCAACTACTGCACAAGCTAAAAACATACACTTTTGTTTTCGGGTAAGGCTTAAATTTTACTTAACATTGCCACAAAAAATAGAGGACACTCATTAAGATTAATTTCCTTTCTTTTTTTTTTTTTAATTTCTAAAGCTATTTTAGAATCAATGCCATGACAGCAAAAGTCAAAAGAAATCCAGATTATACCACTGAAAGAATTAAACTGCCAATGCCAGATTTAACCTTGCAACATGCTGATGAATCTGTCAGTGATAAAAAAGATATTTTCCCAGAAAATTTACATGTCAGTCTTGGCATCTACATTACTGACGTGGTCTAAGGAGACCACCTGTTTTACTAACCTTACTGATACCTCTTTGGAAAAGTCCTCTTTCCTGATGAAACAGAGTTCTGGCAGATGACTCTCCTAACATGCAAGGCTCCAAAGTCAGGCAACATCAAGACTGCTCCTTCTTTCCACCCTCCTGATCAGAACACATGTGCCTTTAAATTATTTAATAAGGACAATAATCATAATATATCATCCAGCATGGTATTTTCCCAAAGTCTGAGGAAAACTAAACATGCCTAGATAGACTGGACAAAAAAATTCCACCACTGTGAGACTGCCAGAACAGCTCATATAACAGCCACAACTCTTATTTATCTTTTTTATTCTCCTAGTCTTATCCTAAGTAGAGAAGTGCGTGCAGTAACATTTTCTGGTACTTTTTAGTTGAGTTTCTTAGGAAAAACAGATTTATATAATCTGTCTGCCCAGTCCTTCAGCCTCTGAATCCAGCCTATTTGAGCAAAGCCAGACAGTGCAGTACATGCCTCAGAGATGTCACATTCCCACTTTTCTGGAAATCACTGTTGGACATGGGAGAGAGATCTATATTACTGCCACCACTGATGGGGCTATAGTGTAAACACCATGCTGACAGCATTCAGACATTAGTTCTCAGGGGGGAAACAAAAATGGAAACCAGATCTATGTTTCTGCCACAGCAGTTGAAGAGCTGGCCAGCTGGAGGTTATACAAAGGGCAGCTTAGCCCAGCTCTGTTGCCCATGTTTACAATTTCCTCCTGCACTTCCACTACTACTGAGCACTTTGCAGCCACTTCTTTTGCAAAGCAGAGAATCCTGATTAAACCTTGACTGATTTCTGAATGGGATGTCTACATCAGGAGGGAAAGATGGGAAAAGGGTGGTTTCTCTTTCACCAAGGTAATGCAAGATACTTGCTTGAGAAAAAACAGTAGCTGGAGGCAGGTAAATAACATCAAAGCCAAGTGGAAATGGGATATCTACCTGGTTCTGATTGGTATCTGGTCAGCTGGGACAAAGGAGAGCATTATAACAAGGGACAGAACAACCACAATTAATCCAGGGCAGGAATCACAGGACATGAGGAACTTAAATAAGGTTGAGACAGAAAGTGAGATGTAACAAACTGAAAAAAACAGACACAAACAAGTTCTCCTACTCAAAATAACACTTCCCTCTCTTTCTTATTTCATTAAAACAGATGGTCATGTAACTAAACCCTACCCAAAACAAGTTAAGAAAGAGTGTGAACATTGAAACTAAGGAGGAAGGTGTTGACTTTGGAGCAGTCTGTCTCCTATTGGAGATGGTCACACATCCTTGGATTCACCTCTGTAAGCTATATCCCTCTGTCAGTGTGCCAGGAGAAACAATCACTGTCTCCAGAGTTAAGACTGAAGCTTTGTATTGCTATGCTTCAGTGGAAGATTTTGGAATTTACTACCGTTGGGACAATACTTTTCTTCCTAAATCCCATGTCCTTTCTTCTGTGACATGCAGACATTATATGACCACTGTGACCTTTCTGTCTCCCATCACTTCTTTTGCTCTGGCTCACATATTTCTGTGGCTTTCACCATTTTAATACATAGTGCAGGGGAACCTGAACTATGCCTTTTCATGCCTTTTCAATCATGCCCATCAGGAGGATATAGATCCCAAGTTATGCTAGCTCAAATCCAGCATAATTCCAGCAATGGTCCATGGAAGGATAACATTTATAGGATACTTCTAGTTGGTTACTAGAAGGTAAGGAATAGTAGTTTGAGTAATAATTACTACTTGAACAGCTAATGCTTCTCTTCCCAAACTGACTTGAATCTTGACTCATACTTCTGCTGAGCTGCTGTCACCACAAAGCTGTAGAAGAGCAGCTATGACAGAAGGGAGCACTGCCCCATGCAGCTCCATCTTGCTGCCCTGGGCAGATGCCACTGTCCTGGCAAAGCCCTTATTCCCATCCTCTGACCTATTCACAGTGACAGCAATCCTGGGCTGTGGTCCAAAAGGTGCACCAAGTGGCAGCTGCTGCAGGGAGCTAGGGGAAATGCATCTGCCTGAGCAAAAGGAGAAGATAAATTGCAGGTGGATATGGAAAGGAAGAGACCTTGGGGTCTCAACTCTAGAATCACTCCTACAGTGAGAACATTAACTTCTGTCCCCATAGAAAGAGTGTGGCACAGAGAAGTCAGAATAAGATGTAGGGATGACAACTCACATCCAGGGGAAGTTAATCCAGGAGGAGGTCATCAAAATGCCAGTTACTCAGGCAGTTCCAGTAATCAGATGGACAACTACCATGTCCTCATTGGTCTTAAGGAGAGGCCTAAGAACAGTGCAGCCAAGTGAAGCTGCCAGTCTGAACTAAAACTCAGACAGATGTTAGGGCAGACTGCAGAAGCCCAAGAGTGTCATTTTGACTACACCTAATAATACCTTTTTCATAGGTTTCCCTTTCCTAAAGTCTTCCTAAGGAAGAATTAATTACCCAATAGATATGTATAAATCTGGGGGAAAAAAAAACTTAAAAGCAACACTTTTAGTACTTCTTGCCACGAATCAGACGTGAAATTCTTCCTTTTGATCGAGAGTGGGTTTGGATTATATTTTTTTTTTACAGCAAACAGAGTGGTGCACAAAGTATCATGCTCCTTTCAGCATCAACTTTCATCAAGATAAGTCCAGTGAAGGTGAAAAGCTGTGTGTCACTGCTGGTCCAGATGAGGGTAAAGGCATTCAGCAAGTTAGTCACTGTTAAAATGAATATTAGTACAACTGACATAATTTAAGCAATTCACTCATCCACTCACTCCTCCAACTGTAAGCAGTTTATACAGTAAAAGAACTTAAAAAAAAAAAAGACAAAAATCTACCAACTAGGCTGAGCTGCCATCCTCTCCATGTAATCCCTGGCCATATTGATGGCCTCCATGTTCTCAGGGAAGAGCACACAGAACATTGCCAGGGCCCCGAGGTTGTTGCCGTAGATTTCGTTCCAGCGAGCGCTGAACTCCTTGGGGTCCCAGGGAGGAAGGTAGTCCAGGGGGTTGGACAGCATGGTCTGCACTGCTTCCATCAGCCGAGCCGCGATGTGCTGGTGCGTGGTGCCGGCCTGCAGCCGCAGGGCCTCCACCTCCCCCCTGGAGAAGTAGAGCATGGGGTGGCTGTCGTAGTTGGCATTGACAAAAGGAACCATCGCGTCTTGGTCCTCCCTGGCACAGCAGGCAAAGGCAAAGCAAACCGCCTGTATGAAAAACACACTTGGGGCTCCCCGTGTGTGAGTCCTCATTGTGGCATCAGATCTCCAGGTCTCAACGGCAGCCAAACCATCTTTGAAAAGTCCTGTGGTAGATGGACATGAAAGAATGAGTTAGTAAATGCACCTGTGAGACACCATAATTCAGGAGCCTCTCTAGGAAATATGATTCCATCTAAAGAGCCTCATGTATTCTCCAGGTGACTTCCAAATCATTTCTATTTGAGTACTTCAGACGAAACATCTGCTGAGCAATTCACCCGAGAGAAAAAGCTGTCCACTTTGAAGAAAGCCCCTTCCTTCCCACACCTTGCCCTCTGGTAGCTGATACCAGCTGAAGGGACACAAGAACAGCTCTTGTACTTGAGATTTCAAATAATTGCCACGGTGCCTAATATGAGGCAGCACTGACTGTGCTGGCAAGCGGAGAAGGGCGGGAAGGGAGGAGGACGGGGAAGAGCCAGGGAGCTGGCGGCAGCCAAGCCTGCGTGCTGCCTTGGCTGATGTTAGCAGCTGGAGAGAGGGAAAGAGGAGGAATGCCGGAGCTTTGCGTCGGGGTCAATTTATACAGAGCTTAAGGCCTCCCGTTCTGACACGTCCTCATTTCAAAAAAAGAAAAAAAAGAACAAGTCAGGAGTCAAAAAAGGAAACAGTAAGTGGCAGAGGCTTAGAAAAACAGCTGAAATACTTTGCCTTCCGGGCATTTGGGGGTTTGCATTATTAGTATTTTTTTCCAAGGGGCTTTCCGTTTTACATGAGATTTACTGCCAGTTACCAAGAAGACTGAGCACTGAATTAAAATGCATATTCTTCTATGTACATTACTTCTTGAATGTGCTCAAATGGGAAATCTATGCAGAGGCAAATGCAATTTAAATATAGTAAGTTACTTTGAAGAAATTACCAACTATCTGGCCTAAAGTCACAGATAAAACACAGCCAAGATCCCCCTGAGGAAAGCCAGCAAATTCCTAGAATTCTTAAGAGGGAAAAGGTTATGGAAAGCAGGCTCAAGTGAGACAGTTTTATGTAAATAGCGAACAGTAGTTTTCAATTATTAAAACAAGAAATAGAAGGAAAGAAAATCTAAAAACAGATACATTCTTTTCTCCCATGGAAAACCTGTTTCATAGGATTCAGTCATAAAACTTGTAGGAAGCTGAAGTATAAAGTAACCTTTTACTTCTCCCTACAGGTCCCTATTCCATAGCCAAAATTTTCTAATAGAAAGTGAGGCTGCTAAAACTTTATTTAGAGATTCATATCTTGTTTCAACAAAGTAATTAATATGAGAAAACTTTGACAGACAAGGACCCTTCATGACTACTGGGTGCCCAGACCCTATAGCTTTTTGGGTTCAGATCTTAAAATTAATTTGTGAGTAAACATCTTTGGCAAGAAATACATTATTTCTTGTGAATTCCTACCTAGGGCACAAATAATATTGTACCTTGTAACTGCTTAAATTTATCTGTTACAGCGAGCAGCATAATTGCTTAAAGAGAGTGTAATGGAAGATGACATTTTCATAATATTTTAATGCATTTTGCAGGTACATTTTGCCCTGTTTTGGATGAAAACCAATTGTTACAGGGCACATTATCACAGGCAGGTTTATTTGGTAACACTTTTACTATATCTACATAGTCTCTCACCACATACACACATACAAAAAGACACATGAACCATAGTTTATCCAGACATACTCAAATCTATTTGTATTCTTCTCTATGCTGAAGGAAATATAACAGTATATTTTGACAGGAAGGAGGTAAAAAACAGCCAAAGTAATACATTATGGTTGAAACATGATATAATCTTTTTAATTGATGAAAAAACTGCTTTGTCATAATAACAAAATACTCCATAACAGTTTTTCTTAAAGTCTCTGTGATACTTTAGAACTGTGAGCAGAGGAAAGAACCTAAAAAATACCCCCCCAAAAAGCTAAAAATGTTGTATCTTTTTCTGTGTTAACCATTTATTGAAAAAATTTCATGGCTCACACAAGCAGAAAAAATCCCAGCCAGCAGTAAGGACTTCATGCAGTCTTTCCATTGGTTTGATTTCTGTAAGTACTTCTGCAGATCAGTGAGAATTAAAAACATATATAAATTTAGGGATGGTTTTAAGAGTTCTCTAAACTAAGTTTTTCTGACCAATGATTAGGGAATATACAGTAAGGTTTCCCAGAACTCCTTTGCAAATCTGAACACACATTTCCCAGCATTACACCATCATCAAATACATCCAGTGTTGCCAAAAAGTCATAGTACTCTTAAGTATTCAATGGCTTCCCACATTTTCACCCTTCATTCACGTGCACATTTCACTGAGAAAGTAAAACCCTTTTTTTTTTTTTTTTTTTTTTTGCCTTTACATGAGAAGGAACCACTGCACCACATTGTTTAGGCTAACAACAGAATAATTGGAAAACTAACCTACTGTATATTTATTCAGAGTCACAATCTGGAATAAAGTCAATAGGCAGTGACAAAAGCAGGAATACAAAATAATTTCTTCTTGGTTCAATTATACTGACACGAAGAAAACTCCCAGCAGCCACGACTCACTAAGGACAGTGAGCCCTGTCCCACAGCTTTGCAGGGCTCAGCCTGGTGTGACTGATGGATGGGAGAAGGCAGCTGGAAAGGAGTACACCTTCCTTTCCATGCAAACCTCTGAACCTTGATGCACAGTGTAGGTGAAGCTGGATCTATGCAAATAACTGCCCACATAAGCTCCACCTTACCAGTTGTGTATGTGAACTTGGTACAAGTTTGCCTGATACACTCAGGCTTGAAAGAATTGGAGTCTGGGCCTTCTGATCATTCAATGTGCACTCACAATACCATTTTTAAAAGCTAAAGGAATTTTTTACTCTCATATTACACTGCATCATTACCAGCCACATCTTCCAAGAAAAACTTTACCAAGCAACTCAACCTTTTCTGAAAATGAGGGAGTTTTATTCAGTCAGGAAGCCATGATCTGATTAAGTATTAAAAATTAAAAGGAGAATAAAAGATGCTTGGAAGGAAATGCTGTTATACAGTGTGCTTTGAAAATGTTGTGATTTAGTCTATATTGAAAAAGCATTTTGTACAATTTCCACTTCACTGGCAGCACAAACAAACAGTAAAAACCATCAATTATTCCAGGAAAAAACACCCCAAACAGATTGAATCTTAACAATTCTAGTTCTCCCCATCTGCATCAACTGTTAGATGTTCAGCAGTAGAAAAAAGATATTTTAAAACTGAAATCACTAACCAAACTAAACATTGGTTTATACAGATAACTTTACCAAATAAACTATTTAAAAGAAAAGAGAGGCCCATTTACTCCTGCCACATGTGCATAGAAACATCGCTTCCTCAGTGAGAGCAGGGCAGGGGAGATAGAGGAAATGATGGACTGTTAGGATCACCAGCTTGCACAGCTGTCCTGGAAGCAATCTGACCTTCTTGTGGGTGATTAAAAATTCAAACCAGGTAATGAACTCTGATTTTCTGTAGTATCAGTTCTGAAGAGCCACTCTGCTTTGCAGCTTTTTTTTTCCTGGGACCAAACTTCTATCACTTCTTAAAAAGCAGAGGTTGCAGGTGTCTCTGCTGGCATCTCCCACGCTACCTGATTACTCAGGTTTCTGAATAAAAGATCCTCCCAGAGCCCAGGGCTGGGACATGAGCACGTCAGAGTCTTTGTCTTCTTTTGGGAAGCTACTATTCTCTACAAAGGCTACAGTTCTCATTATCGTTACCTGAGATACCTGAGAAACAAGTGCTGCAATATTTAAAGGAAAATCTGTTTCACCACACTGACAAAAATCAAATCTTCAGGTTCAGTGTGCAAACTTCTACCTTAGAAAATGATCTCTGAACAAGTATGGATTAAATTTTATAAATTCTTTGCACTTCACAAATGATTGACAGTGAAAATGAACTTTTTTTCACTCAATTTTTTTCAATGCATATAAAATGATAACATGCAGTTTCATTTTGAACAACAGTGTCACTACAGTTTTGTCACCAGTTCCATTACATGAACTGGTATTAAAACTAAAATAAGTAATTTTAGAACCTGGTGCTAAAACAGGTAAGAAAGTCATAGAAATTTCAACAAGAAATGGTCAGCCACCAGAAACAGCTGCTGTCCTATCAAAACTGTGAAATTAATAGGTAACATTTCATTGAGATGTGTGTGGAACATTGTCCACTTTCCATTAAATGAAGAGGGATGTGCAACTCTGTCCCAATGCTGACAACTGTCAAAATGTAACACAATAAATGGTAGAACAGATGACAGCACAGAAAAGTAAACTTCTGTAGGATCTCCTTTTCTTTGCACTTTGTCCAAATATCTGAAATATCTTCTCACACACATTGCTACTGACTTTGCTGCTGCTGAGCAGAATCTGTAACATGGAATATATCAGTTGGAGATTTTGGTAACATTACACAATTGCAGCATTCTAAAATCATGACAGTCACAACAACTGAAGAGCTGTTTTGTTCAACAAAGTCAGTTTTAAAACAAATCTAAATATTTTGAGAATGTATTAAAAACAGGAGAGCAAATTAGTCTTCTAACTGAATCCAGTGACCCTCTGGTATTAAAAAATACAGGGTACATCCATGAAAACAGAGAGATGAAAGAGTGAACGGATACTAATTCCCACATATGTATTGTCATTCCAGAGAGCCATATCCAATGCAGCATAATTAGGTGCATGATGGAGCAGAACCAATAAAACTATAATCTGATCTTTGTGCTGTAATAATCACAATAAATCTATTGACTGGAGTCCCAAGCTTCTACATCAACAAGCACTACTGCTGAGACCTTTTGAAAGCTGTGCGGCAAGACACCAGGGTGGGAAACTCCCACATCCCAAGAGTCAGGAGCAGTCAGGAGTCCTTCACCCACCTTATGGTTGGTGAGCTAAAACCAGTGACTATCTGGCTCTCCAATAAAAATACTGAGAAGGTGTAAAAATCACTGCTTAAAACTTGAAAAACATCTATTACAACCTTAACCACCAGGGGACATTACTTCATTACTTCCTTTGATTTTTTCACAATGAAAAACATGTTACAATTATATAATTTTAAAGGTATTTCAGAACTTAAATACAGAAATGCGAAATATAATTCAGAATTACATCTGCTATAAATAAAATACAGCTCAGGTACCCAGGTGTTAGTATTGCACTTGTTCTGAAATGATCTGAAATACCTTGAAAGAAGCTTTGCATCAACTTTCATGTCTGAGACACAGCTGTGCTATGAAAATACCAATGGCAACCAGAAACAGCCAGTTCCTATAGGGATTATCAGTATATGCCATCATGTCAGCAGTCAAGATTTAAATTTGTGTCTGTCCTTTGATCCAACAAAAAATTAAATGGATCTGTCTAGAGCAATACACAGCTGTGTCAGACCATAATTCCAAGAGAATGGAGGGCTGAATACATTCTCCACCATGCTACAGGTAAGCCAGCACTGCAGGATATTTTTGTAAGTTCACAGTTGGATGCGTAAGACATCTGTGATGGAAGTTTCATCTATTAATTCCTTCCAGTTAAAAGCGTATTTATCTATTTTATCACTGTATATATAAAAATTAACAGGATATACACACATACACTGAATGTATAACCTTCTCTCTGCCTCAAGAGAAAACATGATTTAAATCATCTGCATGTCCAAACCATAATCTGGGAATTTCGAATTTCCTTTTTTTTTGCAATTTGTTCTCATGTAAAAATGACTTCTTGGTAGTTTTTTGGTTGCACTAACACTAGTATTCCTAACCCTTACCAGGGTCTTTTATTTCATACCTCACTCTGTGGAATGAGTAAGGAAGTAATTTTGATATCTAGAATCCTGCAGATGATCTTTCCCAACCAGTACAGACATGCCTGTTGAGGCATCCACATTCAGTGAATGAGAGCCCAATCATTTTTACCATTGAGGGCTTAAAACTATAAGCTACCAGAGAAAGACTCCTTTTAGAACACCAGCACTGTATCCTGTGCTGATACCATTTCAAAAGGCCATTTTAATAATTAAAATTAGGTTTTTGTTTCTTACTTTAGAAGTGTTTTCACAGATGTTAACACTATAGGAAGGCAGTTGGAGAATTTTCACCTCTCCCTACCTTTGTCTGCTCCATTACTATCCCAGAAGTCAAGCAAACCCCTCATCCATGTGTTACACTATTACAACATGTAGGGCACCTCTGGGGTTTAGGACTATGACAGTACAGGCACTTCAGAAATACAGAACAAAGGCTCCTGCCCAATCTGAGTGGTGAAAGAATATTCCTGTGGCAACTACTGAGAAGTAACTCATCTTCCTGGCCCTCACAAAGAGACCCACTTGGGGACAGTAAGGCTGTGAACCCTTTGGTGTCAGGAACAATGTTTAGGGTTTCCTCTGCAAGCAGCCCACAGCCCTAAGGCACAACCACAGCAGGAAGGGAGCAAGGGAACTGAATGCCTGGGGCAGACTGGAGTCTCTGTGTGGATCCAGTGGAACAGTCACAGAGCACAGGAGGAACTGCAAAAACTTCACATGGTGATGGCAATGCCCAGGAGGCACAAATAAAGGACAGGAAAAAAAAATCATATGTGCAAAAGGGGAAAGCCAATTTACAGCTGCCAGAATTCCTCCTTGTGCCTAACCCACCCCAGGGAATTGCGTGCCATCCATCATCCCTTACTTCTGCGGAGGCTGATTACAACACCAGAAACTTCTGATACCAAAGCAAGTGTTTTCATTTCAGACTAACTTTTATCCTCTTTCCAACTGACTGTACTGTGCTGGCCTTGACCTTTACTCTTCCTAATACTTGTGTATTGTGTTTTAAGTCCCCTAATGTTTTAAGTCCCCTTACTTGTTGTTCTTAACTATAAGTATAAGTAAAAGTTTTAATATTCCCTGCTTATTGTTTTAATGGTCCTTCATTCAATTGTCTTCAAGATGTTGTAAAGAAATGATGTGATTCTGCTGGAGTTCTACAAAAGCAGTTTTCATTCTCTGTATATATAACTACAAAGTTGAGTAGCTGAAGATACCAAATATTTTTATTTGTAAAGCATTTCCACAGGACTTCATATTAATACACAGGAATTCTAAAATGCATCATACCCCTCAGTTGCTATGGGATCAAAACTCATTTTAACAATGTCTCCATATCCTGTTTATGACTCAGTCACACAAAACTATATTAATATTTTACTTTTATTTTCATGGTGATAGTTTCGGCTAGGGTAGAGTTAATTTTCTTCATAGTAGCTGGTACGGGGGCTATGTTTTGGATTTGTGCTGGGAACAGTGTTGATAATTTAGGGATGTTTTAGTTACTGCTCAGCAACATTTATACACAGTCAAGAACTTTTCTGCTCTCCCCCCACCCCACCAGTAAGGGGGCTGAAGATGCACAAGGAATTGGCAGGGGACAGGCAGGACAGCTGATCCCAACTGACCACAGGGATATTCTATAACATATGACACCATGCTTAGCATACACTATTGGCAAAGAAGAAGAAACACGCTCAGAGTTGTGGCATTTGTCTTCCCGAGTAACCATTACATGTGATGGAGCCATGCTCTCCTGGGGATGTCTGAACACCTGCCTGCCCATGGGAAGTGGTGAATGAATTCTCTGTTTTGTCTGGCTTTTATCTATTAAACTGACTGTATTTCAACCCATGAGTGTTTTCACTTTTATTCTTCCAATTCTCTTCCTCATCCCACTGAAGGGAGTGAACAAGTGGCTGTGTGGGGCTGAGTTGCCAGCTGAGATAAAACCATGGCAATCATATTGTGATAAAATGATTAAATTATTGTGAGAGCATACAGGAGCACCAGCAAAGCTCAAAGATGCTGATGCTAGTCAATTTATGAACCTAAGAGGTTTGTAATCTAAGCAATCTAAACCAACACTTGCTTTTATATTATCTAAAGATAATCATAGAGTGTGAGTATGCAGACCCCAAGTGTGTGCTTACACAGAAGAACCATTGGTTCATGTGTTACAGGATAAACCGTGTCACTCTGTTCATAGACCTAAATTGTACCCTCCTACCTGGTAACTGCATTGCTCTCCAGATGAGTGTGTTGTTCACTATTATTGATACAATTCTGCTGTTACCTCTGCTGCTATCTCATTAGCTAGGGTTTCTCCACAGAGAGATAGAGCATATAGCTCCTCTCTCTCTCCAGAGATGCAATAAACACATACCCAGATGCAACTGCTTTTTTCAGAGTACAAACTTGGACAGACAATAAAATGTATTGTCCTGTGGTTCCTTCAGGGCTGTTATTGTCCTCAGTGCTCACCAGAATACCCTTAACAAAAGCCTTGAAAAAAGTCATTACATTTTCAAGGACAGAAGCCTCAACTGCAGGTGGAGTTAAGCAGCTACATTATTCCTGCAAATTGTGGCTACTCACAGTGTGCATGAGCAACCTGTGAGCAGGTGTCAACACAACCATGAAATTATGGGTTGATTTTGAAATTTAGAATCTTATTATCTCATTTCTGACTAAGTTGTGGAGACATGGCTCTCATAGCAGAACTGAAACTGGAAAGATAATTTTGGTAAAAAGTGTGATGAACCATGATTGCAAGGATATGATTAAAAGGAACATTGCAAAGAAATGCTTGTGAACAACTTTTCAAAATATTTTAACAACTCTAGGCAGCCATTTGATTAGAAGGCTGAAGAAAGTATACCAGGTTTATATAAAATGGTCAGCATTTTTATTATTTCTGATTAAAAAAAAACCCCACAAAATAGAAGCATAAACCAAGCCAACCGCAGTAAAATAACTTGTATGTTAAAATTAAATTTCTCTTGTACTGAGATACATCTACCAAAGCTAAAGACCAGGGTCCCTACAATCCTTTGTCCATTCTAAACTATGCTACTGCTGATTCCTCCTGAATACTCTGAGTTTAAGCAAGGTGAAAAACAGAAAGAAAGACCAAACAAAGGTAATTTCAGACTGTGTACATAATAGTCACACTGTGCCTGTGCCTGCACACCGGTCCATGTCCCAAGAGTGGATGAAAGTGTCATGCCAACACTTGATGTGAGAAAACATTTCCAGTGTTCTGTCCTTCATGTGATTCCCAAAATGACCAGACCCTTTTGGTCAGCTCTCTGTTACCAACACTTGACTTCTGCTAAACTTTTACTGACAAGGCATTCATGAGAGAGATCTCTGGTGGCATTTGCTAAATTTTCCTTTTCCTAGCAGGCTTCTCTGCCCATTTATCATCCTGAGCACACAGCCGAATCTGCTCAAAGTGCAGCGCACAAAGGTTTGGGGATTCACTAATGCAGCACTGTCACACCTCACCCTATCCCAGCTGGGCTAAGAGACATCAGTACAAAGTTTACCCATATAAACAGAAAACTGGCTCAAAGGGAGTCAAATGCAGAATCTATTAATTTTTTTTGTATTAATTATGTGGTTAGGGTCTTGAATGCAAACTGACACCATGGTTTAACAGCTTTAGGAGAATACAGTGCTCTAACTACAGTCTTTGACCTACCTCAGCTGAATGGAGACAGCAAAGAAGGTGAGAACAGCCAGGACAAACTTGCTGCTGAAATGTCATATTTAGCAATTAAATACAATTTGCTGAGAAAAAAAAATCATAACCTCTTTCACTCACAACACACTTGGATTACTAAGTCTAAGCAAGAAAACAACAGTTACAGAAAGTTGGGTTTTTTCTTTATTTTTTAATTCCTTTGGCACCCCCCTTCCCCCTCAAAGGTCTTTATTTCTTGCAAAATATTCAGGAACAATAACAATGGTTACTAGATTTATTTCTGCTTATTGCTATAGCACGCTGTGGGTGCCAGATGTGCAAGTTTCCATACACAAGCCTAAGAATGTGACTGAATTTTAGTTAAATGCAATCACTTGGGAGAGAATGGACACTTCAGTTTTAGGGACATTTACCTGCTCATTTAACCCTAGTTTTCAGAGCTCAGACTGCTGGGTAGATGTGACTGCTGATAGATGTGATCATCTCTCTACTAAGATACAGACTTCCTATGTTCATTCACAAACCAACAGCTACCTGGTTATATTTTTACCTGACTACCACCACTGATCTAGGTTTTACTTGAATTCAGTTTTTAAAAAGCTTATGTAGTTTGTGTCATTGTCTTTGAGGAAAAGAAAACACAGACCTCATGAGCCTTTAAAAAGTACCAAACCCAAGATATCACTCCAAAACTTGCTTTCAGCAACTCATTTTTACTTACAACTGTATGTAACCTATAAATATCACATCTAACATTTGGCTAAGTAATAAAATACATTTTCCTCTCCACTGTAGTGCAGATATTTACTTAATATCTAGTTACAAAAACTAATATACACTGCAATAAAAACTGAGTTTTCCTAGGCAACCAAAATCTATCAACTTTTACCATAGGCAATCAATGGTTCAGTTTATGTGTTTCTTTCTTGCAACATTCTCTATAACCAAAGAACGGGTTGTAAAAGAGACTGTATACCAATGTGTAGTGGAAAATCAGCACCAAGTGACTTCTGAGGTCAGCATTCACATCAGAGGATACAGATGTGTTTGTAAACTATTCTCATATCTTTCTGTTTTATTATCGTAAGAGCATTCAGGTGAGTGATTTGGCAATTCAAAATCATGCAAAACGTCACAATATTTCAAACAAAACAACAAAGGCAAGCTCTTACTTTGAATAACAAGAACATCATATTTTTAAAGGCCCAGTAGCCCTGCCCCATTAAAATACACCGTGGTTAGTATATTTCAGTTTCACCTCTCAGTGAAGTTTACCAAGAGGCAAGACAATCTCAATCCAAAACTGCTACTTTGTTGACTTCCCCTAAAAATTTAACTAATTCAGGTCAGTTAAATAAACACATATAAGTGATGAGACACAGTAAGGAAACACTTAGTTGAAATAATACTTAGCACTTCCGTAGAGTCATGTACCCAAGGATCTACAAGTAGTTATGAAACTAATTAATTAATTAAACTTCTCAACACCCCTGTGAAGCAACCAAGCACATTTATCTGTTTTATGAAGAAGAAAACAGAGCCATGGAGAGGTGGAGTAACTTGCCCAAGGGTATCCAGCTAGAGTCTTTCAGAGTAATAAACAGTATCTCAATTATTGACTCCCACTGCTGGCTGCCCTTCAGCTGAATTGTTCTTTTTTTTAAATACTGCAGCGAGTTATAATAATAGTTGGCATGATAAACATAATGTGGCAATATTTAGGCTGAGATTTTCTTTGTCTTTGTTTGGACTATATTAAAATTTTAGTGTTATTTAAATTGCAGTGGATCTTGTTAGTGTGACCGAAAATTCTCCAAGGTTGAGCAATATTTTTTGTATTTTATTCACAGTTGTGACTATTTTTTATGTTGCAATGGCTAAAACTCAAGCCACTCCAACTTGAAAAGACAGGAGAATGTTGCAGTTTTATATTGCTTCAAGAGGGAGCAACAGGAGAGCAGAGAGGGTGGTTATTTCATTCATACCAAATTGAATTTTAAGAGTCGGCATGAGACACGCCAAGTGATGATGCACTGCTTTCATGCAATACTAGCTACAGGAATTGCAACTCGCTGCCTGGGGCTGAGAGGACTGAGCTTCCCGAGTTGACAGCTCTGATACCAGGTCACTTAAAACTTTCACAATTTAGAACAACAACAACGAATACAACAACAACTAACAAAACCACTTAAAAATTTAAAAAAAAAAAAAAA